>CABHPP010133010.1:0-14853 GCA_902168425.1 Peromyscus attwateri
CCCGCCCCAGAACATCAAGGTGTTACTTTTTTGTTATTGTTGAAACAGAGTCTCATGTATCTCAGGCTGGACTGAAATTCTGTGTAGCTGAGGATGACTTTAAACCTCTGCCTCTCCTGCCTTCACCTCCTGAGTGCTGGGGTCAGGACTGTGTACCACCCCGCCTGGTTTCTCTGCAGGGCTGAATCACATCCCGAGGGGACCACGGGCATCCTAGGCAAGCACTGGACCAGCTGAGCTACATCCCCAGCCTCACCGGTTATTAGTCGGGCTGTTTGCTATTTATCTAGTCTCTTTCCTCAGCATGCAAATGGCCACCTTCTTGCTGTGTCCTCTCCTGGTTCTTGGTGTTTTTTCTATGCCCGAATGCCCTGAAGTCTCACTGTTTAAATCTTCTCTTCCAAGGACATCAGCCCGTTTGACATAGAGCCTAAATCTATCAGTCTCACTTTTACTTAATCGGCTCTTTAAAGGCGCTGTCTCTAAATATAGTTCTCTCTCAGTCTTCCTCTTAATGACTACTTTCTCATTGGCAAAGAGCTTTCCCTAGAATCTCATTTCTTCTTCTGCCTTTTTTCTTTTCTTTTCTCTCTCTCTTTTTTTTTTCTTTTTGAGACAGAGTCTTACTATGTGGCCTTTTCTGGCCCAAACTCACACATATCCACCTGCCTCTGCCTCCTGAGTGCTGGAATTAAAGGTGTGTGCCACCATAGCTGGTCAGTACACATAATTAAAAAAAATTAAAATAAGTGTTTAAATTTTACTGGCTTTCTTTTTCCTTCTTGATTTGAGAAGAGTTCACAGTGGCTTACTGCTCAGAAACTAACAGATTCCTCCTCCTCAGTTATTTGAATTTTCTGGCAAAACAAGTGAAAACCCCATGAGTAATTTTAGAGTTGTGTACTGTAATTTTCTCTGTAGATCAGTCTCCAGGACACACTGTTTTCTCTCTGTTCAAAATAATGTATAAGACTTCCAATGTTTGACCTTCTGGTCCAATGACATATTGCCTCATAGCTTCTCAAAATCTAGCCATAGTCCTTTTAATTTTCCTTACAATTTTTATTAGAGTTTAGAAAAGGTTAATTAGGCAACCGCTCATCTCAGGGGAAGAAGATTTTTAAAAAATATATAATATTACAAAATGTCCTTATTGGGAATGAAGGTAACACCACAAGGGGGAACTATAATTTTATCAAATTTGTCCTGGCAAGTTGGCTCCGAAGGTAAAGCGATTAGAGCCTGCAGAGTTAATTTTAATATGCTAATACATCACAGCAAGTTGGGGACTTAAATAAAATGATACAATTAATATACTTTTATGAGATGTAGAAAGACTTAGTAAGGTCATTTGCAGATTACATTAGAGCTACATTTGGACTTATTGGGTTTAAAATTCAACATTCTTTAAAGGAAGCTGTGGATGTCTCAGCCAACACCCCAGCCACCTTTGACTGAAAGTGTGAACATCTGATTGGGTGGATCTTGAGCTGGGCTCATAAAATAAGTGAATGTCCAGGCTTCCTTTCTAAATACAGCTAGGATCAAGCTTTTAGATCTTAATTTCTTTAGTGTTGCAACCCAGAAAATGGCATGCTAATTCTGGAAGGGATTTCTTTTTGAAAGGCTACTTAATTAATTGTAGTAGATTTTCCCTTTTTTTACCCTGCCTTTGGAATTCTACAGTTTTGCTTGGCAGTATGTCTGAGTTTCTTGGTCCTTCTGGATGGACAATTTTGTTATTTCATCTGAAACATTGAAAGTGATTATATTGCTTGCTGAAGAAACTGTAGGTGTGTGTGTGTCTGTGTATCTGTGTGATTGTGTGTCTCTTTGTGTGTGCACATGATACACATATGCAGATCAGAGGAGAACTTGCAGAAGTCCATTCTCTTCCTCTGCCATGTGGGTACCAGGGATTGAACTCAGGTCATCACGATTGGCGGCAAGCGCCTTTACCCACTGAGCCATCTCTCCAGCCCTCTACTTTAGTTTTTGGACAAGATTCCTCCACTCTGCCTCCCCAGTGCTGAGATCACAGATATTCACTGCAGTTCTAAGCTTTTATGAGAGTGATGGGGAATCTACCTCATGGTTGAGAGGCAGCCACACCCCCAGCCTCCTCATCGGCTAACTTTTATGCTAACGTTAAAACTTGTTCTCTTGAACCTCTTTCTAGGACCTAGTACACACATAAAAAAATCACCCTTTGCATTTCCACGGAGTCCTGATTACCACGGGTTATTCCTGAGTGTCCCTGTGAAGCCTTAATTAGAGGAAAGAGTAATATATATCTGAAGCAGAGAAGTCACAGGAATAAGAAATACTTCAAATAATTCTCAATTTCTCATTAGCAGGCCCTGATAGAGAGCAGACGTAATTAGAGTGATAACATCTAACGGGCACGCGTACATTTGACTAAAAGCCAAGAGCAACAGAGTCACGATATTTATGTTCATGTTTAAATTACTCAAGTGCTTAATTGTATAATTTCAGTTTCAATTACCAAACGCCCTCACTTTTAAAATTAGTCCTTCGAGTATTAGCTGCATGATGTTGTTATTAAAGTTGGAAATCTGCTATTAGGGTTTAGAGGATTATTGAAAGTTGTTGGCATATGTCTTGTTTAATAAATAAGTTTAATTGTGCATGTAATCTGGTAATTGAGTAATGATGAATTATACTTTTTACAGAAATGTAGAATGACTCCCCCCTTAGGGTGAAATAAAGCCACTTTTTAGGGATTTATTTCTCAGAGAGAATATTATTAATCATCTAAGATATCACTTTTATACTGTTGGAACCCCATAAATAGTGTGACTTTTAGATAAGATTTACTTCTGTTTATATGTGTGCACATGTGTGTGCAGGTGTCCTCAGGGGCCAGAAGAGGGCATTGGGTCCCCTGGAGCTGGAGATGTAGGTCATTGTTAGTTGCCTGATGTGGGTGCTGGGAACTGAACTCGGGTCCTCTGCAAGAATATCAAGTGCTCTTAACCACTAAGCCATCTCTCCTGCCCCAGTGTAAGATTTTTAATGGGAAATTGACATGAAACATTTCCCTCTGCCTCCCGTCCTCATGTAAGAAAGGCTGGAGGCAGGGGGATAAAGTTCAGTTACCAAGGCAGCAGAGCTTAAGTATTTAACCTGGTCGCTGTGTTTCCCTGGAATGGAGAAAGCACAGCAGGTGAGCAGTATTCTCACTCCATGTGGTGCTTTCCCACTTGGTCGGCAGCTCAACATCTGCTTTTAATGGGAGTGAACTTCAGGACTCTTGACCGGTCGGTCCTGGTGTTCATCCTGGTCCTGGTGTTCATCCCGCTCTCTCTGGGCCAGAGCCTTTCCAACCACACGGTCGCTGCTCATGCTTCTGTGAGCTTGGCTGGTCTCTGAAGGGAGGAGCAATGGTTTCAGACCTATGTCTCAGAAAAAGAAATTGGGAATTGAAAATTCAAATATATTTTTATTTCTAAATGACATTGATTCTGAGGTGAAACCTTTGCACCTGGAAGGGTTACAGTCTTGCCTGTGACTTCGCTTGGTGGATAAACAAGTCAAGGGACACATAGTTTGGACTTGCTTGAGATCACATAGTGACTGGCGAAGGACCCAAATCCAAAACTTGTGCCTCTGTTTCCTAACTTGCACATGCGTAGTCGTGGGAGCGTTGGAAGGAAGGGTCTTGTTTCAAGTTGCATGCTACAGATGTCTTTCTGATCTTTGGGTCTGAGTGAGTTTTGGAATTCAGATTTTCTAGGTTGGTTGTTTGGTTCCTCTCCAGCTCCGTTCAGGTGACAGAGCTGGGGAGACAGTTCAGTGGGTAGAGGTGCTTGCTGCCAACCTGATGACCTAACTCTGATAACTGGAACCCACATAATGGAAGGAGAGAACTGACTCCTCTAAGTTGTTCTCTGATCTCAACATGCATGACGTAGGACATGTTGTCTGCCCTCCTTAAGTAAAGAAATGTAAAGACAACAGACAGTTAGTGGATACATGGGGACAACGAGAACAGACAGACTAGAGTTTCCATTCCTACCTCGAGACTAAAGCACAGACAGAAAGGTGGTGATTAGTTTGGCAAACCGGAGATGGAAGAAGACGAGCATCAGAGGAGAGCAACAGGCCTCAGTGTCAGTCAAGACCCCTGAGTGTGAGAGCGGAATGAAGGCTGAGGATTGGCTGAAAGCCCTGAAAGGAAACAGTAAGATTCTCTTTCCCCAGGTGTCCCTGGGATAACCTCTTCTCCACCTAGTCAAAGAGGGGAGTCTCTGGAGAGTGAACAGCAATCCTAGGCACAGCTGGAGCAGGGCAATGATGCATGGCTGAATTGGAGAGAAGACCAATCCTGGATGCTGAATGAGTGGTGTACCCTGTTTCCTGTTGCAGCCTCCAGACACTCCGGGGCAGGGTTCTATGCTCCTACTCAGAACACAGAGGAGTCTTCTTTGGGGAGATGGCCACAAGGAAAAGCCCTGGAAATAATGATATTTAAGTCAATGAAAGGGTGAGGGCTCCATTTGGCTCCCCATTGAGGTCAGCAAGTCTTTCCCATGGGCTCATCCTTCAGCTGGTCTTTTCCTGCCTCACTCTGTCACGTGACTAGATGGATGACAATCTTCAGATGTTTAAGGATATGCAAATGAAAGAGAATAGAACTGTTGTAAAAGGACTTAACAGATATAGAACACACACACACACACACACACACACACACACACACACACACACTAAATGTAACTTTAAAAAAGAGAACATAGGTAAATAGAGACTCAGAAGGGCTTTTTAACAGCAGTCTTGGAAGCTGGGAAAGGGAAAAACATCTTCTAAAGACTTAGAGAAACTGACTTAGAAACTAGAATTCTGTATCCAGCAAGCTGTGAGATGACTCACAGAAATCATTAAATACAGCATTTTTATTTGCCTGCAGAGGGAGAGTTCCTCAGGGTCTCTAGTTTTTCTTCCTATTTGAGACAGATGTCATGTAGTCCAGGCTGGCCTCTAAAGTCTCACATATTCGAGGATGACCTTGAATTTCTGATCCTCCTGCCTCCATTTTCTGAGCGTTGGGGTGATAGATGTGCGCTACCATGTCTGGCTTATTTGGTGCCGTGGATCGAACTCAGGACTTTGTGCACACTTGGTAAACACTCTACCAACTGAACTAGATTCCAGCCCATCTGTGCTGGCTAGTTTTTATGTTACCTTGACACAAGTTAGAGTCTGGAACCTCACTTGAGAATATGTATCCATGTGATTGGGCTGTAGGCAAGCCTGTAGGGCATTTTTGTAATTAGTGATTGATGGTGGAGGGCACAGCCCATTGTAGGTGGGGCCATCCCTGGGCTGGTGGTCCTGGGTTTTATAAGAAAGCAGGCTAAGCAAGCTGTGGGGAGCAAACCAGTAAGCAGCTCCTGCCTCCAGGGTTCTGCCCTGTGTGAGTTCCTGTCCTGACTTCCTTCAATGATGAACAGTGATAAGCCAAATAAACACTTTCCTCCCCAAGTTGCTTTTGGTCACGGTGTTTTATCACAGTGATGGCAACCCTAACTAAGACACTATATCTAGTGTTTCTACTGGCAAAGAGTCTGATTTAATATTTCAGTTAATTGATGAATTATTATTGAGTGTGCTACATGGGCACACAGTTCATGGTGGTCAGGGGATAACTGAGGAGTGAGCTCTCTCCACTTTTATGGTTCCTAGGGATCAGACTCAGTTTGCTAGGCTCATGCAGCAAGAGCCTTTATGCACTGCATCATCTTGCTGGTCCCGGAGGCTGATTTATTATTTGTTCATAAATGGTTTGGGCTGTGGTGTGCAGTGGAAAAACACATTCCATACAAGGGATGAGGAAATTCAAGAAAAACCCTTGTAGTTACGGCAGGCAGTTTCGATCCTTCCCCATTGCATTCCCCGGTCTCCCAGTATTGCCCTCATCTGAGGTGAGTGTCAGGTACTCTCAGTCTTCTCCTCAGTCCCTCAGAACAGCAATTCTCAGCCTGTGGGTCTCAACCCCCTTGAGGTCGCATATCAGGTAGCCTGCATATCAGATATTTACATTATGATTCATAACAGTAGCAAACCTACAGTTATAAAGTAGCAATGAAATAATTTTATGGTTGGGGCTCACCACAACATGAGGAGCTGTATTAAAGGGTCTCAGCAGAGGAGCTGAGGAAGGAGACACAGGTGCAGCCTATGAAGAGCTGGGTGGAGTTGAGTCTCTCGGGCTCAAGTCTCAGCCAATGGGATTTAGGAGACTGATGGATAACTGCCTCATCTCTCTGGCCTCAGCTGTCTGTGCCAGTTCCAATCTACGCATTGGGTATGTCCCCGAGGATCCCAGCAGGCCAGGCTCTTCATGTCTGGAGGTGACTTGCTCATGGGTGTCCCTCA
Source organism: Peromyscus attwateri (assembly GCA_902168425.1). Lineage (NCBI taxonomy): Eukaryota > Metazoa > Chordata > Mammalia > Rodentia > Cricetidae > Peromyscus > Peromyscus attwateri. The sequence goes on from CABHPP010133010.1 coordinate 6,400, forward strand.
GTAGGCCTGGGGCTGTCTCTCAGCCAAATCACTGGCAGCCTTTCCTGAGAATTATCTTTTGGGGGGAAGCAGGGATATTGTATATGAGTTTTCTGTGCTAAAATACAGAAACATCTTTCCTTTGAATTCTTTGCAAACAAGAAAAATGAGATGAGCTGGATAATTCTGTATTGATTTGTAAAGTGTGGGGTTTTCTTGCTCTGTTTTATTTGCAGAAAAATGGCAAGAGGAGAGAGGTGCCAGGAGGGTTACCCTTTCCTTTGTCAGCTTGCTGGGTATTTCAGAGTACTTTCCCCCCTTAAAATGTTTTAGAACTATTCCAGATTATTCTGGTAATTGACCATGAAAGTAAACTGATAAGTCTTTCTAGAAATTTCCATAGGTGCTGTAGCATTAGCACATGGTGATAACACCTTCTTCTGCTTAGAAAGGTGAGAAAATGAGCAGGAATGAGAATCAGCACATGCCCGTGCCATAAAAGAGAACCTGTATTATGCCTGCCCTATGGTTTTCTGTTGGTTTGATTTCTTGTGTGTTTTTTTGTTTTTGGAAAACAGTTTTTTTGTTTGTTTGCTTTGTTTTTGTTGAGACAGGGTCTAATGTGTAGTCCAGGCTACCCACAAACTGAAGATCTCCCTGCTTCTAGCTCTCAAGAGTGCTGGTATTGCAGACTTGTGCCCCCCACCCCGTCCCACCCCATACACATGCAAGTGGCCTGGGACTCACTGTCTTCTTGTCTCAGTGTCCTACAGGTTGAGATTACATGCACATGCCACCAGCTCTAGCCAGAGATAGCTCATTTGCATGCTAATTTTATTATCCTTGCTCATCATTTTGAAGCCAAATTTGTCTTCCAGGAGTTTCCAGTTGAGGAATAGTGAAAATGGGTCATGCACCTGAGTAGCTCTGACTTTTGTGAGAGGTTGGCAGGTGGTTTGGGATTCCCTCACTGGTGGTGACGAAAGGGAGCTTTGAGTGAGAGGGAAAGATGTTTTGTAAGCATCTTTGGACTTGGGTTTGGACTGGGTGGCTGCCCTGGACTCAGCAGACCAAACACATGTGGAGCGTGACGGCAACTATGGGTATTGGTTGGCTGCAGGATGCCCGATCCCAACGGCCTAAGCTATAGCCAGTTGACCAACTGGTGAGTGAAGTTTTAGTCGGCTAAATTGTTTTCTTGGTTTTCCCTGTTCCTTTTGAGGAAGGCATTTCCGACTGTAGCCCAGGCAGGCCTTGCATACGCACTTCCTGTTTCAGCCTCTTGAATGCTGGGATGACAGCTCTGAGCCACCATGCCGTGTAAGTTTTTCTACTGATGGTGTTTGAGTGTCACTGGCTGGAGTTTTCAGAATATTATTGTTCTAGTCATGAGAGTTGCCAGGTTTGAGAAGAATTTTCTTTTGCCTTGTTTTGAATTTCTGCGTTCATATAAACTCTACTAAACTTAACTGGTGTAAGGAATTTTCTCCTTAGCGGATTACTGCGAAGGGGAGGGTTATGAAAGAGTAGATCATGTGTGTGCATGTAGAGACTGCAGTTCAACCTCAGGGGTCACTGCTTGGGGGCTGGCCACCTTGCCTTTTGAGACGGGGTCTTTCACTAGGACCCAGGGCTCAGTGATTAGGCCAAGTCTGCTGGCCAGTGAGGGAGACTCAGGAGCCCCAGACATCCTCCTATATCTGCCTTCCCAGTTCTGGGATTACAAGTGCGAGCTACCGTGCTTAGCTTTTACAAGGGTTTGGGGGATTGAACTTGAGTCCTCATACTTGCACAAGCAAGCCCTTTACCAACTGAGCTTTCTCTGCTTCCTTGGTTTTTAAATTCAAGTATGTTGGGTTAGCCTGTTCTAACTGGGCTCGCTGGAAAAAAGCGTGTTTCTCATCTAGGAAACCTACTTTGCAGAGTCAGGGGTATTGATTGAACTAACGCCCGTGAAGTACCGAGTGGAGTGCCTGGGATATAACGGTATTCTGAACATTCAAACCCTGAAGTCGGCTAAGCAGCGGGGGCCTCTCCTCCTCTGCTCATGGGAGACCCAATCTCATTTCTGGGGCATCGTGGCCTTGAGATCTTGGCTTGAATTTAGTTCCTTCTTGAATTTAGTGCACTGGCCTACGGTTGCTAGTGCACTTCGGCTCCTCAAGCAGCTAGTCCCAAAGCAGGCGTGCTCCTCAAATTCCCATTTTAGCACCGACAGACATTCCTTCCGAAACTGCTTTGACACTGGGGTGTGTAGTCCAAGTACTATTTCTGTACACACTTGATCTAGCCCATTCTGGCTTTTTCCTCTTGATTTCTTTTATCCTCTGTTTTCTCTTCTTTCATCCTTCCTTCTTTCTATATTTTTGCATATGTATGTGTGCAAGAAGTGTGTGTACAAGGTGTGTGTGTAAGATGTGTGTGTGTGTGTGTGTGTGTGTGAACATGTAGGTATAGATGGCTTGGGTGGTGGTAAAACAATCAAGCTGTCTGCACAGGGCAGCAGTGGAGAGGAGCTCACCAGTGACTCACTTGTCACAGTGCACAGGTGATCAGTCATTGGCCAGAGTGGCTTATTGGTGAGTATTTACAGTATTGACCAACAGGCAGGAGGGATGGGGTGTGAAGCATGAACAGCCACGTAGAAAGCAGAGCATCAATCAGGATCCAGACACATCACAGCAGTGGCCCACAGCCTTGCTGCAGGAGCTTAAAAATGACCACTGGAGGTTATTGACCACGGAACAAACCCCACAACACTTAGAAGTGGAAATTGTTTGCCTTTCCTGGTTTATCCTAGCTCACACAGTAAGACGGGTGGATTCTGGGCAAAGAATTTGTTTTTTAGGAAGTTGTAGATTTTCTTTTTTTCCCCCAGTCTTCCCTTCTTCCTCCTTCCTTCCCTTCCTTCCTTCTCTTCTGGTCTCAGTGGCCCTGACTATCTAATTGCTGGATAGCGGAGGATGGCCTTGATTTTGAGCCTCCCTGGAGGATCCTGAAGGGGAAAATTTGGATTTTTTTCTATATCTCCAGAAAATGTAATTTTTTTTTTGTATTTAGACAGTGGGTTGAGGAACCCTGAAACTTTTGTAGAATAATCAAGTGAAAAATCTTACATTATTTCTGTGCTAGATAGGTAGCTGAGGCTTCTACGAGCTGGCCCCCGAAGTTGGCACTATTTACTTGGCGGAGCTGGGATGGGAGTGTATTGAGTTTTGTCCACATCTACTCTGGAAGCTGGGTCCCAAATTGACTTCTGCAGAAAGTGCAGAAGAAAGAAATAGAGGACACCGTTTATTCGATGGCTGTTTGCAAATAAATCAAGAGTTCTAGTGATTTTATTTCTTCCTTTTCTTAGGATAATTGTTTGTAACAAAGGTTGGGGAATGATAAACTATTGGAAAATGAGATTGAGAATAACTCAGAAATCAAATATGCCACAGTAAGAAAAGACAGAGATGATTATGAAGGCAAAGTAGCCTATAATGGATGTGGTGGCATGGTGGTTTTGGAGCAATGGAAAAAAATGCTTGTGAATGACAGTGTTCTATTCGCTAATGAGACAGCAGACCATATTAAATGAATGGCTATTTATATTCTAGGATAAATGAAATGTTCATAAGATATGCTTATTTAAAAATTTCCTTCATTTAATCATTAAGATATCTGTCTCTATATCTATATAAGATATCTGTATCTAGATCTCTATATTTAAAGACAGGGTTCTTGCTGGGCAGTTAGTGCACAAATTTAATCCTGGCATTCTGGAGGCAGAGACAGGCAGATATCTGAGTTTGAGGCCAGCCTGGTCTACAAAGTGAGTTCCAGGGCAGGCAGAGCTACACAGAGAAACCCTGTGTTGGAAAACAAAAACAAAAACAAAAACAACAAAAAAGTGTGACTGGCTAGGTGAGCAGGGGACTCGGGTGAGCAAGGGTTATTCTTTTCTACTCCTTCTCTCCTTCCTCCCTCCCTTTCTCTCTTGCATCTTCCCTCCCTAACCCTCCCTCCCGTCCTTTCTCCCTCCCTTCCTTCCTTCCTTCCTTCCTTCCTTCCTTCCTTCCTTCCTTCCTTCCCTCCCGTCCTTCCTTCCTATCTGTCTGCCTCTCAACAAGGTTGGCTAAGAACTTGCTATATAGTTCAAGATAATCTTGAATTTATAATCCTCCTGTCTCCACTTCCTGAGTGTTGGGATTATAGAAGTGCAGTACCACACTCTGTTTGTTGGGGTGCTGACCATCAAACTCAGGGTTTCATGCATAGTAAGCAAGCACTCTATTAGCTGAGCTGTATGCCCGGCCCAAGTCAGTGGCCCTGATCTGTTTCTCAGATTGTGCTGGGACACCTCTCATACCGGTCAGTCAAATAAGAACATGTTCACAGATTCAAGACCCAAAAGTTTTTAGAGTTACCTCAAAGTTAGCCACATTTGCAAATCTGACTAAGTATAGGTAGGCACCATGCACCCTAAAGCCACACTGTATATTCCCCAGGCTTCAGCTCTGGTGGTAGTAACAGGTAAGGTCAGGGGTCACAGCAATCTTATGAATAAATGCTGTATAACTCAGTTTGGGCTGTGGATATACCTCGGTGGTTACTGTGCAAGCATGTTGACCTGAGTTCAGATCCCCAGCACCCAGTAAAATGGAACAATTTAGATATTTACTACACCTAAGCAATCTTAGTGTAATCATAATCATGTCTTAGGTCATTTGGGTCACTAAAACAAAATCCCATTGGGATTCTGATTGATTCCTCACACTCAGAATTCCATGGTCCAGGGGATGATGGATTCAGGGTCTGCTGAGGGCCCGCTCTTGGCTTAGACTGCATCTTCTAATTACATCTGCATGTCTCATGTGGTGAAAAGGATGAACCGGTCCCTGGCCTGTTGATACAGACACAAATGCCATTGGCTAGCGCCCATTCTTACGATCCAACCACTTCTCAAAGACCCCTCCTTCTAACACCATCGTCTTTAGATTCAATTTCAGCATAGGATTTTGAGGGGCCCTAGACGTCCAGACCATAGCACCCCACCCCCCAGCCCTTTTAAGGTATGCATTACACCAGGGGCCAGGATAGGAATCATTACAGGGAGGATTTTCCTTGGGAGCTGCATGAGAAACACCTGCAGCCATCGTGTTGCGGTGGGAGCCCCACAGTAGAGTGAGTTTAATTAGCTCAGGTAGTTCCATCTATGTTTCCTTTTCTGCCTTTCCCCTTGACTTATTCATCCTGTGCCTTTACAAGGGAGCACCTGAGGCAGGGTCATTTACAAAGAACAGAACTTCCTCTCACAGCTACAGAGGCCGGCAAGTTCAAGATCAGGATGTTGGCATGTGCTCAGGGCTACTCTCTGCTCCCAAGATGGCACCTAGAATGGAAGAAAGTTACAGTTTCCAGTGGAAGATGATGAAGGCAAAAGGGGACAAGCCATCCACAAGCCCTTTCAGAAGGCCGTCTAATGCCATTTGTAATGGGAGCGCCTTTAAGGCTCAACTCTTTATAAGGGCTCCGCCCCCAAGGGCTGCACCTCCAGGTTAAAGCTGTTACGTTGCTAATACTGAACTTTCACAAGGGACATGTTCAAACCATAGCCCTCCCTTCCCAAGTCCTCTTGGAACTTAGGAGCAGATACTTGCATGGGTCTGCATAAAGCCTCAGAGTGCCAGGTTATTCTGTTACTTTCCTCACCAGCAGAAGCAAAGAAAAAGTAAGTCAAGTTTTCACTTCCAGAAGGCTGTGAGAGCATGGATGTGCTTGCAAAATGTTCTTTTCCCTACTTCCTTAAAAAAAAAAATAACTTACTCTCTGAGCTGCACTCAAAGTCATTTGGTAGCCAGGAATGACCTTGAACTCCTGGTTATCACGCCTCTGATTCCTCGGTTCTGGGATTGCTGGCGTGTACCACACTGTATCTGTCGGCTTTCTTCCCGTACCCACATGTTGAGACCTTCAGTGAACAGACTGCCAGTTGACCAAATGACTTTCTCTCAGGAATGCCCAGGCTCTGAACGATGTAAAAGATTGAAGTGGGTTTAAATCTATGCTCACAGGAGATTTCACTCAGAATAGGCCTTTATGAATATTCATGTTGAAGTACTTAGCCTCGGGGTGTGAAATATTAATCTCTTACCTGAGTTTTACATCTAATTCTCTTTCAATGACACAGAAAAATTAAATGTTACCTGCCACCAGGGGCATCATTAGGATGGGCTCTGTGGATTAAAAGTCTGAGAGAAGAAACTCATGATCTCAAAAAATTTTTTTTTGTTGTTGTTGTTGCTATTTCCAATTATGTGCCAGGCAAAATTTACCAAGTTATCACCGTTGTTTTTGTTCCTGTCTGTCCATAGTTGAGAAGCAAATAACAGTAGAGGGCAGTTTCCCTAAGTATTCAGTTTTAACGATATTTGTTAAGGATGAGTATCCAGGACTGGGGATGTGGCTCAGTTTATGGTAGAAAGCTTGCCCAGCATTCGTGAATTCCCCAAGGCCAATTCTCAGAACTGCGTAAACCAGGTGTGACGGTGCACAGCTGTGTCCCAAGCTCTTGGAAGGTGGAGGCAACAGGAGTTGAAGGTCATTCTCAACTGCATAGTGAGGCCAGCCTTGGATGCATGAAACACACACACACACACACACGAATCAAGAAACAAAGCAACATGATTCAGGTCCAGAGAATCCAGTCTTAGCCATGGAGAACGAAGATTCTCAGAACCAGGTGTGGTGCCACATGAGTTAGACCACAGCACTTAGGAGACTGAGGAAAGCATGTCATGAGCTCAAAGCCACCTGTGCTGCATAGACTGCTTCAAAACCAATAAAACACAAAACTTCAGTGACAACTAAGTATTGAAAGCAACTGCCCTTCATTGAATGGAAGAGCTGAAGAATAACACAGAAAGGTATGTCTGTTGTGGTACATGTTGGTCTTTGTCTTGATTTTTTTTTTTTTCAAGATAAGGTTTCTTTGTATAGCCTTGGCTGTCCTGGAACCAGCTCTGTAGATCAGGCTGGCTTCACATTCACAGAGATCCACCTGCCTCTTCCTCCCAAGCGCTGAGATTAAAGGCGTGCACCACCACTGCCTGGTTTGTCTTGACTTTTTTAAGGATGTATTTTATATATGTGGGTGTTTTGGCTGCACATGTCTGTGTACCACATGTGTGCCAGGTGCCCTCAGAGGACAGAAGAGGGTTCCAGATGCCCCAGAACTGGAGTCACAGATGGTTGTGAGATGCCAGGGTCCTGGGAACTGAGGAGCAAACTGCTGGGCTGTCTCTCCAGCCCTTTTTTATTTTATTTTAGTTTGGTTGTGTTTGTTTGAAAAGTTGAAAAAGGCAGATAAAAGGTAGTTTAAAATGTTTTGTATCCTTATTATAAAAAGATTTGTGGAAAAAAAAACTTTTGTAGAAGAAATTTAGGAATAAGGGACAAATAAAAAGATGTTTCTGATCATCCCAGCAAAACCCACTATTTTATCAGTTTCTTTTACTCAGTCTTTTATTACCCACTAAAAATTCAAAAATAGACTCACACTACTGTTTTGGATATTGTTTAAAAATAGCTGTCTATTGTATGGATGTCTTATAACTCATTTAAACAATGAGACATTTTGATACTTAGTTGCAATTTTATGTTTACATTTTAAAATTTATTTTATGTGTGTGTGTGTGCACATGTGTAGAGGCCAGGTGTTAACCCAAGTGTCCTTCCTTAGGAGCTGTCCACTTTGTGGGTTGTTTTTTTTTTTTTTTTTTTTTTTTTGAGACAAGGTCTGACTATGTAGCCCTGGTTGGCCTGGAATATAGAGAATTCGTCTGTCACTATGCCTGGGAAATAGAACATGTTGTGTATGCCCATTTCTTCTTATTGTGAACTCCTAGAAGGAGAACAGCTAAATCAGACTGGGCTAGTGCCTCACACTTTTATTCCCAGCAGAGGGAGGTAGAGGAGGCAGAGGTAGATTGATTCTGGAGTTTCAGGTCTGCCTGGGTTATACAGTGGAAGCCTGTCACAAAGCCAAACCAAACCAAAAACAAACAAAAGAACCCAACAATAAATATGTCCACCCCCCAAAATCCCTCAAGAGTATGTATGTATTATATATTAACTCTTAATTAAAAATATCAATTATTTGTGTGTATGCATAGGTGTGTGTGCCATGGCACTCCTACGGAGGTCAGAGGACAATTTTGTGGGGTCAGTTTTCTCCTTGCACCTTTATGTGGGGTCTAGGGGTGAAACCTGGGTCACCAGGCTTGCATGGCAAGTGATTCATCTGCTGAGCCATGTCACCAGCCCCACACTAACACTTTGGATATAAATTGTCAAATTGCCCTCCCAGAAATAGTGTTCCATCCCTTGGTCCCATGCCTTTCCTCATGTTATTCCACATGTTCCCATCCATCCATCCATCCATCCACCCATCCATTCATCCTTCCATCCATCCACCCACCCATCCATTCA
>CABHPP010133010.1:14863-33373 GCA_902168425.1 Peromyscus attwateri
TCATCCTTCCATCCATCCACCCACCCATCCATTCATCCTTCCATCCACCCATCCACCCACCCATCCATTGATCTTTGCAAATATTTTAGGAAAAGCCAGTCATTTGTTCCTCTTTCAACTTTTAGTGGATTGAGAAATTTATCTCCATCTCAAATGAAATGTCTTCTCTTTTTCTCAAAAATACTTATTTCTTGATGAAGAATAAAAGAACAAACAAAAACCCTTTTTATTCCAGAAGAGCTAGAATCCTCTTCAAAAGATGTGATCAGTTCACATTAAGGCTGTGTGATGGTTGCCCACCTGTGCCAGTCATGGGCCTGGCAGGACAGTCCTCTCCTAAGACTTGACTCTGTCCTCACATCTTGTTACAAGATTCTTTGCAGTGGGATTTCACCTGTACATAATTCAGCACATTTACATTTTAAAACTTAATTTTGAATTTGAGGAATGAACCCTTCTCATGACTTTGATCCCATGGGTAGCCTTGGACGTGGGCTAGCCAAGAACAAGTGGTGACTTTCACCTCCTGGGTTCAGTCCTAGTCAACAAGCTGGCATGGGAGGGAGGCTGGCACTCCTGCCATGAACAGTGTTTGTATCTGTGCAGACTGCTGTCACAGCAATGAGAGGGCAGGGGCAGTGTTCACTAATCAAAGTTCACATAAACATGAATTTTGAACTCTGCTAAAAGTCTGTTTCCATTTATTTTGGCAGCTTAAGTTGGAAGAGCAGCTTGGGTATTAGGAACTCTAAGGAAAGGGGCATCTTGCTTGTGTCTCCTTATTTAAATGCTCCGGGAGGTTGGCCTGTCCTCACTCTTACTTACTGCTGAGAATGAAAAAATGGATTTCTCCTTTTCAGCTCTCCCCCTCCGCAGAGTTTCCTAACATAGCCCAGGCTGGTTTCAAACTGGCAGGCAACCTGTTCGATCTCCCAAGTGCTGGGATTACTGTCAGACTCCATCACACCTGACTGCTGCAGTTAGGGTTACTGTTGCTGTGAAGAATCACCGTGACCAAAAGAAACTTGAGGAAGAGAGGGTTTATTTAGCTTATATATCCTGAATCACAGTCATTGAGGTAATCCAAGACAGGAATTCAAACCAGGCAGGGACCTGGAGGCAGGAGCTGATGCAGAGGCCATGGAGGGGTGCTGCTTACTGACTTGCTTTTCATGGCTTGCTCAGTCTGCTTTCTTAGAGAACTCAGGACCACAAGGCCAGGAATGGCACCATCCACAATGGTGCCCATCACCATTAATAAAATGCCTTACGACCGGGCAGCGGTGGAGTATGCCTTTAATCCTAGCACTCAGGAGGTAGAGCCAGGTGGATCTCTGCGAGATCCAGGACAGGTACCAAAACTACACAGAGACACCCTGTATTGAAAAACCAAAAAAAGAAAAAAAAAAAAAAGAAAAGAAAAGAAAAAAGAAAATGCCTTGCAGGCTTTCCTACAGCCTGATCTTATGGAGGCATTTTCTCAGTTGAGGTTCCCTCCTCTTAGATGACTCTAGTTTGTGTCAAGTTGACATAAAACTAGCCAGCACAGATAGCCTGTTGAGCACATCTGATCTAAGCTACTGTGATGGCAGTTACTGAAGATGGCTCTATTCATTGATGGCCCGTGAGCCTCCATCTAGGAGTGTTATAGATAGGTTAGATGTAATGAATAAGTTTTTTTTTTTTTTTGAGACAGGGTTTCTCTGTGTAGCTTTGGAGCCTGTCCTGAAACTCACTCTGTAGCCCAGGCTGGCCTTGAACTCACAGAGATCCACCTGCCTCTGCCTCCTAGTGCTGGGATTAAAGGTGTGTACCATCACCGCCCGGCTAGGTTAGATGTAATGATGAATATCAAATTTGCTGTTATAGACAGGTTGTATGCCAGTACTCCAAGCCCTGCTGGAAATCTCAGTGGCCACCTTGCCTGTGGGATTACGTAGTGATCATTTATCTGTCAGTTAAACTCCACTGCATGATAGCCATGCAACATAGTCCTATTTTGTCTCTGCTTTAAATTTTTAAAAATTAAAACCCTTTATTTTTTTGCATATGTATGTGTACACGCCCATGTGCAAGTGTGTGTGTGTGTATACACGTGTGTGGACAGAGGACAGCCTCAGGTGTCATCTTCAAGAGCACCATGCACCTCCTCGCAGACAGGAGCTTATTAATCAGTTGGGGCTAGTGAGCCCCGCTATCGCCCAGACCCCGGATTATCTTGCTTTGCATACTGTGTCTGTGCCCTGAGGAGAAGCTTTCTTTCCTGTCTCTTTGTCTTGGGAAATAAGGCAAAAGGAAACGAAACAAAACTCCTCTCTCAGCTTTGCTGTGCTTTTCCTTTGAGTGTGCAGAGAATCTTGGGATGGGAGTCCTCTTGAGTGTCTGTGCACTTCACCCACAATGTCCTTAAGATATCCTTGACCCAGGCAGTGGTGGTGCACGCCCTTGATCCTAGTACTCGGGAGGCAGAGGCAGGCTAGATCTCTGTGAGTTCAAGGCCAGCCTGGTCTATAGAGCAAGTTCCAGGACAGCCAGGGCTACACAGAGAAACGCCGTCTTGAAAAACAATAACAAAACAAAAAATAAAACAAAAGATATCCTTGACCATATTCTGCCTTATTCCCATTCTAACAGTTCAGAAATTGAGAAATTGAGGGTCTAGATGGTTCAGCAGGTAGGGACCTGCTGCCAAGCCTGATGACCTGAGTTTGGCCCCTAGGTCCCACATCATGGAAGGAGAGAACTGACCCCCTCCCACCAGCTGTCTTCTGACCTTCACATGTGTACTATAGCACCCGTGTGCCGCCCCCCCCCCCCCCAGACAAAAACACATAACAAATAACTGTAATACATTTAAAAATCGGGATCAGGGACTTAATTTTACTTTTAGTCTCCAGTACAGTACCAGGCATATTAGGTGATCAATAAATGCGATGATGTAATGGAGAAATTATTATTTTTCTTTTTTTAAGCTGGAATTTGAGATGGGGTCTTACTATGTAGCCCTGGCTGGCCTGGATCTGTAGACCAGGCTAGTCTTAAACTTGCAGCAATCCTCCTGCTTCTGTCTCCCAAGTGCTGGGATTGCAGGCTCACACCTGGCCACTGTGACGTTTGTTTGCTGGGTGTTTAAGCCTGCCAAGGTGGTAGGATTACAGGTGTGCACCACCACACTGGGGTAGCTGAGGCTTTTTCTTTTTCTTTTTTTTTTAATGGCAGTTTAAGAACTCTTCTTGAATCTGTGGCATAAACTCAAGGTTACTCAAAAAAATAGAGAAAAGTGAGCGCCCTTTTACAGTAGCCTGTAAGGCTGACTTGAGAATATAAATCCCTGAGCTCTCTCTTCGTCCAGCTTCTTGGTTCTGGCAATGTCAGGCCTTGCCACCCCCACAGGACTGTGACTCTACCGGTTACTCTACTTAATTAGTCTTTGCACACCACTTGTGGACTCCTTCCCTGTCCTCTAGTGCCCTCGGACACCTTTAATGTCACCTCACAAGCTTGTTTCTCATTCACACACACCCCCATTTCCAAGGCACTGGAAACCTCTTCATATTCACCGGTGGAAATGACACCAACAAGCCCCAGCCCAGACGTCAGTCAGGGCCTCCTCTGGTGAAGCCCTGACTCAGACTTTGCAGTTCATGTCCTTGAAAACACAGCGGTTCTACCCAGGCAGCCTTCTTTGTCAAAGTCACACTTTTAAATACATGCTTAAAGTATTATTTGTATGCGTATGGGGTTTTTTTCTGCATATTTGTCTGTATTCCATGTGTCTGTGATGTCCCTAGAGGCCAGAAACAGGAGTTGGATCCCCTGGGACTAAAGTGACAGTTGTTTGTTAGCCACCATGTGGTTGCTGGGAATTGAACTCAGGTCCTCTGGAAGAGCAGCCAGTGCTCTTAACCACTGAGCCGTCTCTGCAGCTCCACAGTCACTTAGAGTACCTTGTCCACAGGGCCCTTGAAATCCAGCATGCTAACTTTTGACAAGCCTCTCTTCTCCATGTCCGCTTTCTACCTGGTTGTACTTCCTCCCCAGGAAATCTCTGACATCCAGGACTTTTTTTCCTAGCCTGTTAATTAGCGGGTCTGTTTTGCCCATAAGGCCTTGCTGGCCTGCTGCTGTCTGTTGTCTGTCTATGGTCTTCTGCAACGAGAGCTGACCCGTGATTGGTAGCTGGAGAGATGACTCATGATGTCAGGTAGGAATTATTTGTCTTTCTTGAGAGTTGTCCTGGGGCTAAGCAGCGTGCTTGGGATACGCTAGGAGCAGCTGCTGAGTGTCTGCAGCTCTGAGAGGGTCTTATTGTCACCAGATCAACCTGCCTTCCGAAAGTTTCACACATTTTCATGATTCTTTTTTTATGATGGCAAATATTTTTCCTCTTCTTTTTGACACCTTAAACATGAAAAAGGACCATTGGATTGTACTGTGGCACCCTTTGTATGATAATTTCAGAGCATGTCCTAAATAAAAACATCAGCATGTTCTCAGACCAGGCTCAATTCCACCCCTCAGGAGGCTGGGGCAAATGGCTCTCTGTGACCTCCATACCAGTCTGGTCTACATTGAAAGTTCCATGCTAGCCAGAGCTATACCTAGTGAGATTTTGTCTCAAAAACAGACAATGAAAAATTCGAATGTTCTCTAGGATAGCCAAGGCAGGTTTGAGCTTTAAGCCACGGCACTAGTTGGCTGTTGGTTAGCTGGGCATTGTATTCGCGACTCAGGGCTTACCTTCCTCTCTCTCTGTGTCAATTTAAAACAGCTTCCACACATTTTCCATAAATAAATAACCAATAACCCAGAGCAGCTTGGGAACCCTCCGAGTTTACAGGAGTTGCTAATGGGATTTGCCTGTCCTTTGCCCAGGCTGGCTTGGTGACAATGTGCAGTGGACACCCCCCCACCCGCTCCCCCCTACAGTGTTCCCCATTCTGTAGGTGGGAAATAGAAATAGAGCCACGGCTGTCCCAGGGTTGGCTCGCAGATTCCACTTTCTTTCTCTTGTTTTCTTTTCTGAGTTACTTAAAATACATTTATGTGTCTATTATTAAAACTCACTACGATTTCTCATTTTCCTCATAGTAAATGGTTTCCACAAGTGTAAGCCCTGTCTTGGCTTTACTTGATTATTTGAATTCTCCTTTTCGTTTGCTTTTAAATGTTACAGTGTACGTTATTTTACTTTATTTTGCAATGTACAACGCACCCCAGAGCAGCGGGACTGGAAATACAGGAGTAAGATCAGCACAGCTAACATCACTTACAACATTGATTTGAACAGACAAAACTAATGAAGTTGCCCCTGATGAAAGTATCCCTTCTGCATGAAATAAGCTGATGAATGATGAGGAGTGTTTACTCTGCAAAAAACATTCCTTTTCCCAAAATTATCCACACCCTATTTCCTTACAATAGTGAGTTCTAAATGACAATTAGGATCATGAAAGTCTGATTCTTTTTGCTGTTTGTGTGTCCCCAGCAGAGAAACCCACGACATTTCACAGCTAGTAAAGTTCCGTGAACACCCCCAAACCCACCTATGATGGCAAATCACACAAGAAGCCACTTAAAAAGCCATCATCAGGACTGGGGAGATGTCTCAGTGAGTAAAGAGCTTGCTGTGCAAGTCCAAAGACCAGAGTTCAAATCCTCGGTATCTGTCTAAATGGCTGGGTGTGCATGGCAGCCTGTTCGCCATCCCAGGACTTGAGAGGCAGAGGCAGGGCATTCCTGGGGTAAGATGGCCAGTTGGCCTGGCTGTATTGGTGAGCTCTGGGTTCAAGTGAGAGACCGTGCTTCTACATATAATGGGGAGATCCATCAAGGAAGACACACGGCTTCCACATGCACCCCCAATATATGCACCCACACACATGTGAACATGCATACATGCACAAACACCTGCACTTAAAAAAAGAATGCCATCATATTGCTGTGGCTCCGGAGCTCTGTGTTTTCTCCACAAGAGGGCAGGAAAGTCTGGGCTGTAAATGAAATTCTTCACAACGTCTTTCTCAGAAACCTCACTTTACTTTTCTGGTGTGCTTTTTAAAACGTGGGGTTTTCCCTCTATGTAGTTTCCATGAGGAAATGATTCTGGAAGCCGCTCTGATTTTCTTGGGCTATGGTTCTCCTTCCCAGACCATCATTTATTGCTTCTTCAGATTCTAATCAAGTTCTAATTGCCAGACTTAACACACCATCGGTGACTGAGGCAAGCCTTTCCTTACTGACTTGTGATATATATATAAAATTTAAAGGGATTTTATTTTAAATGTATATTATATATATGTACATTTATATAGTCCCTTAAAATATACATGGAGAGGAAAACACCAGAATTTCACTGGACTGTTATTGCCAGTGTGAGGATGACAACCACGTCAAGGGAAGACGGACATCACATGACAGGCTTGGGACCAGTCCTGGTTGTGTGTGCTCATTCGTCTCCAGCTCCAGATAATTCAGCTTTTCCTCACCGGCTTCCACCGCACAGTTATTTTGCCCCCACCCCCACCCCACTTCTTTCTTGTTCTTTGAGACTCAAATTATAGGCCACACTGCAGAACCATTCTGAATCTGTGATAGTCAAAACTGAATGCTTCTCTCTCCTGGTGATCAGCCCGGGACTGAGCTTAAAGCGTGAAGCCATACTGTGCTGGCATAACAATGGGACATGCGAGCAAAGGAGGCGGTCGGTGTCTGGCAAACTCAGTTTATTTTGACAAAAATACAGTTGGTGAAATATTGGTAGGATTTTGATTTGGAAGTTGAGAGTTTCTGAATGCCTGCTATCAACAGGACCTCTTTCCCATTCTGTTTGATATTTTATATTTTTATAAAGAGCTAATAGGCTATGTGAAGGATAAATGGTGCAGCACAATAAAGCATTAAAGACTCAATTTTTGTTTAAGGCCGATTGCGATTCCCCCCTGTAGTGCATGAAATTAAAATGCACACACAGAACCAAATGATTGCTGGAGAGCCGTGTTTTCAGAGGCGCTTCGTCCCTGCAAGTGGCGGTGCTGCTGACAGGAAGCGAGGTGGGACAATTGAGGTGGCCAAGAGCGGACTCAAAGAGGATGTTTATACAGAAGAATTATTGACAGCTACAGACATAATCGGTTGGCATAGCATAATCGGTTAGTGCCGGGCACGGCCAAAGCACATGAGAAAGATATCATAGAAGTAACACAGGGACTCTGAGCTGCTGAAATGCAGGGATGACAGAACTCACTACTTCCATAGCACGGTCCCAGCCTCCCTGTGGGATGCAGGCAACATGGGTGCCCCCAAAACCTACTAATTATTTGGCTCCTGTTCCTTTAAGTATCGGAAGAGTTCACAGCAGTAGAGAATTTGCAAGACACATTATTGCCATACTCCAGACGGCTGTGTGAGTGGCTTATAGACCAGTCAGCAGTCCTAAAAATTCTTTTCAATTCTGTGAATGCCCTGTGACTTTTTATATTTTTTGAGACAGGGTCTCATGTAGCCCAGGCTGGCCTCGAACTCGTTACGTAGCAGGAGACGAACCTGAACTTCCAAGCTTTCTGCTTCTATAATCTTTTGCCTGCATGTAAGGGGGAGGGTAACAGGCACAAGCCACTATGCCCAGTTTATGAAGCTTTGTCTTGCTCAGCAAGCTCGCTGCTAACTGAACTGCATCCCAGGCTCTCCTTACATTTTTGTTTTTTTTTTTTCAGACTGTCTTCAAAACACAGATGGTGGGAATGACTTATAAAGCAGTATAGTGGGTTGTGTGTGTATGTCTATGTATATAATATTTATGTTTTCATTTTTCTTTTACATTATAATTCATCATGCTTGAGCTTGACATGGTGCGTCTTGGTCAGGGGACATCACAGTCATTTCTCCCTTCCCTCACAAGGGAGAAACGGCAAAGTTGAGAATTCCAAAGCTTAGTGTGGGGAGGAATGCACTCAGGGACTCGGCGGCCCACAGGAAACATGAGGAAAACATCTTATGTTAAGATATGCATCTAATATGTTTCTCAGATTTGGAAAGAAAAGCTAATGTCTGGGAATGTCTTTTGATTCACTAGCCAGAAGGACCGGCATTCAGTCTTTCCTTCTCCCCAAGTACCCCTCACCCCCATCTTTAGATTAGAAATGATTTATTTACAGGAAAAGCAGGGCACTTTGATCTACAATACAAATGTTAAACATTTATGAGGTTTAAGAATATTTATGAATGTGTAAAAGTTATTAAAGTCAATGTGTTTTGGGTTACCTTGCGATCAGGTAGAGTCTAAATACAAACCCAGCAAGATTTAAACAGAGAAGAAAAGGCAAAGAGACTCTAGGTTATGAGTAGATTTGTGAAGTTTAATAATCGCAGGGCATGTGCATGTGTCTATTTCCTGGATAATTTAGAATGCATAGTCTTATAAAATATTGACCTAATATACATAGGTACATTTTTAGAATCATGAATTGTAATGTTAAAGCTACAAGAAAATTTCACTATAACTCTTTACTTCTAGATACTCAAAGATATTATAAAAGTTATTCTTTTTCAATTAAAAAAAAAAACCCGTCTACAATTAGTTAAAATAATATTATTTGGAGAATACTGGCTGCTGGGGGGTGGGCATTAGTTTTAAAGTTAAAGAATTTTTATTTGTTGTTGAAGGTTGTTTTAAGGCTTTATGCTGGTTCACAAGAAAAATATTCATTATAGTTGCAGAAACTTCTACACATAAGAAGGAAGCCAAAAGAAGTCACAGAATGCTTCAAGTTTCTTCTATGCCTTTATTAAGTCCATCTTTTTTTCTAGAAGCATCTACAGGGCTTAAAAGGATAAAAGCCTCTCTAGCAACTTAAAACAAATCAAACATGGTTGTCTATTTAAAAAATTTTTTTCAGGGGGTTAGAGAGATGGCTCAGTGGTTAAGAACACTTGCTGCTCTGACACAGGGCCAGAGTTCAGTTCTCAGCACCCACATCAGGAGGCCACAACTGCCCATAACCCATGTTCCATGGGTCTGCAGCCCCTTCCAGTCTCTATAGTATCTGCATGCATGTGGTGCACATAAACACATGCACACACACATACACACCTGAAATAATAAATATCAAATTTTAAAGATTTATTTTCTATGTATGAGTGTTTTGCCTGCATGTATGTATGTGCACCACATGTATGCTTGGTGCTTACAGAAGTCAGGAGAGGGTACCTGATCTCCTGGAACTGGAGTTACAGATGATTGTGAACTGCCATGTAGGGGCTGGGAACTGAACCTGGGTCCTCTGCAAGAGCAGATGGCTCTCTTAACCACTCAGTTATCTTTCCAGCCACTAAATAAGTATTTAAAGTTTCCTGGAGTCTGAAGAGATGGCTCAGAAGTTAAGAACGCTTGCTGTTTTTGCAGAAGACCGGAATTCCTAGGACCTTCATTGGGTGGCCCACAACCGTCTGTAACTCTGGTTCCAGGGGATCTAACACCCTTTTCTGGTCTGAGGGGACACAAGCATAAACATGAGCATGGTTGTGCATGTACATGTGCTCAAACATGCACACGCGCGCGCGCGCACACACACACACACACACACACACACGCACAATACAGATGCAAAGATACTACAATTTACGACTATAAGGTTATTTATATTATTCTCTCTCTCTCTCTCTCTCTCTCTCTCTCTCTCTCTCTCTCTCTCTCCTTGTGTTTGAGTGCAGGTGTGTGTGTGTCTCATGGCACATACATGTGGTGGTCAAAGGACAACCTTGGATGTTGGTCCAACCTCCCACCTCCCCCGAGACAGCCTTTTTGTGATTGTCTGTGCACACATCAGGCTGGTTGGCCAACGAGCTTCTGAGGATTCTCTTGTCTCTTTAGTCTCACCACAGGAGTGTTGGGATTGTAGCTTTGTGTAGGTTCAGGGGATCCAATCTTAGGTCCTAATGCTTGTTCAACAAGCTCTTCCCCACCCATCTGTCTCCCAGCCCCACAGTAGGATTTGGAGGCTTCTTAGTTTTCTTTTGCAGCACAGATTTAGAAGCATAAAATGACACTTAGAAATCCTAGGTGGGCACGATGTTGCACATCTCTATCTTCAGCACTGGGGAGGTCAAGGCAGGAGGATCCTGAGCTTGAGGCCAGCCTGGGCTACCCAACAAACCCCTGTTTCAAACAATAAAAACAGACAAAAATAGTTCTGATTGTTTTCTTTAATGGTCATCAGAACAGGGCAAAAAAGGGGAAGAGGCCACCTTCAGCACTTGGAGAGAATCCGTTCTTTCTTTCCTATCCTTCCAGTCCGGAACCAGTCTGTGACTGTAGCTAATGAAAGCCGAGCAAATGGGGGCCTCCCAGACCTACTCTCACTGAGAGATAGGTGTTTCCTGAGGCAGCGGGGCTTTGCTCTCTGAATTTTTACCAGCGAGGCTATTTCTATACCACGGACAACTTTGGTGTGTGTCCAGGTCTGCAGGAAGTGTGGACTTTATCCTTGAGGTCAGCAAGGGTCTGTAGACCGACTCCTCAGCTTCAGGCTTTGCTGTGATAACTGTGTCTCCTGACTTGAATGACTGTGAGTAGGGTATGCAAGACACATTACTTTTCTTTTTGAGATGGGGTATTGAGGGTCCTAGCCTGTCTCAACTTAGTATGTAGTTGAGGAGACCTTGAACCCCTGATCACCCCATCTTCACCTCCCAAGTGACGGGATTTCAGGTGTGTGCCACCACACTCAGTCAGATTTTTGTTGTTGTTTGTTTTGAGACAGGGTCTTACTATGTTACCTTGGCTGGCCTGGGACTTGCTATGTAGTCCAGGCTGACCTCAAATTCACAGAGATTGGTTGTGCATTACCACACTCAGAAGATTTTTTTTAAATAGAAAATATAGCTACACAGAGAACTACTATATTATTTAGTTATCAGAGAGAGCTGTAAAACATTCACCCACATCTTCTAAACTTTATATTTTCCATTAATTTAACTATTGAACATTTTAAAAATGGGGCTAGAGAGATGGCTCAATGATTAAGATCACTAGCTGCTTTTCTAAGGGTCCAGCTTGATTCCCAGCACCCACATGGTAGTTCACAACCATCTATAATGCCGTTCCCAGGAGATCTGACTCCCTTTTGTGGCCTCCTTGGATACTGCACACATGTGGTACACGACAAACATTCAGGCAAATACTCCTACACATAAAATAATAAATAAAATCTCTAACAATGTAATTGGGTTGTAAATAGCAGAAAATATCTTACAAGGCCAATTCTGCTCCGCTGGCTCTTAAATGGGAAACATCTAGACGTTAGTGTTACGAGGGGTGAATTCATTGAGGGTTTTCCACTGAGAATTGGAACTGAGAGATGTGTGCAGTGTTAGAAGTGGAAATGTCTCTCTTATGAGCCTTTGGAATACAGATCTTTCTCCTTTCCAATCATTTCCAGTGCCTGAAGCACTGACATGTCTAATTAATAATAATATTCTATTAAACAGTATGATTAATCTGAGAGATCATTATGCACAAGTAGATTAAAAAAGCACCCTAAATCCCTTTGGTCCGATTTAAGATAAGATAAACCTGAACTTCTTGCCCAGAGCAGCTTTTTTCCCCTCCTGTGTGATGAAACTTGAGGGTACATTCTATTTCTGTGACTAGTTTGTGCATGTTCTTTATTGTCTGATAGTCTTAAAGGAGACTCATGGATAAATAGTGCCTATCTAGTTATCCCCAATTTAATTTTAATTTTGTAATTTGGTGTGTATCCCTTACACCATTCCTGTGGTTAGCATACTATGGGGCAGAGCTGTTAATTGTGGTATTCGACTAATAAGGAAAAAGAAATACTTTTGGGGGAAATTAGGCAGAGAAGGACCCATGGGATATATCTCTGTGGGTCCCGAGGCTTGAGCCAGCCTGACTCCTGAGTGGGAGCAAGGGCTTCGATGGGGCTTCATAAGTTCAGCAATGAAAAACAACACAAGAACTCTGGCTTGGCCAAAGAGCCTCACTTCTAAGCCTGTGGGTATTTTAAGAGTTGCTGTTGCTTGGATTTTTTTCATTTACAGGTAGCAATATTATTGGTAAGCTTTTCCACTGCTAGGTGCTGGAGGAAAAAATCTAGGTTGGAGTTGGGGAGTTGGCTCCATGGGCAAAGTGCTTGCCATTCAAGGGTGAAGACGTGTTTGAACCTTCAGAAGCCATGGGGAGCCAGATTCTCTGACACATATCTGCAATTCCAGCTCGTCTGTAGTGAGATGGGTGGAGATGGAGAATGCCCGGAACTCATGGGCCGGACAGCTTGGTAGACATGGTAGAATGAAAGCAGAGGACCCTTCCTTATGGTGGAAGGTTAAGGCTGACACTAGAAGCTTCCCCTGTCCTCCGTGTATACTCTGTTGGACACACGAATGCACACATATGGACATGCACACACATACAATATATCACATACACAGATATTAAAAATAAAATTCTAGATTGGGCATCTTCTTGACTTCAGTTCCCAGCATTGCCACCCATGTGAGGCTTTAAATAGAGAAGTCAATGCCTGGAGGTACAGAGTCATCTCTAAAGTGAGTTCATTGAGTTCCTAGCAGAGGTGCCCCTGGGAGAGAGAAGTCAGATGTGCTGATCCCAATGAGGCCCTGTGTCTTTGAGTCCCCAACAATGGGAAAATCTCATTTCCACTTTGACAAACAGTGGGAAAGTTGAGGCTGTAAACCTGGTTCCAATAACTAAAAGTAAACGATGAGCTGGGTGTTGGGGACCATGCCTGAAGTCCCAGTACTCGGGAGACTGAGGCAGGAGGATGGAAGGTTTAAGGTTAGCCTGTGCGGCATAGCAAGATCTTGTCTCAAAACCAAAAGAGAACCAACAGAAAATCCATGATAAATGTAAAGCCTTTCGTTCTGTGCCTGGACCTCGGGTTGTTGAAAGTCAGCAGTTACCACTGTGATTGAAAGCTTCCAGGCAATGTCTGAGTTGTTTTTAGGGATTATTTTGTCTTTTATTGAATTGTACAAATGGTACAAGGACTTATCCATGAGCCAAACATCCGAGCCAGATGACACTTATCTAAGTCACAACACTAGAACATATATAATAGTTAAGGTTCACATATCATGTTAAAAATTTAGTTTATGGCCGGGCTGTGGTGGCACACGCTTTTAATCCCAGCACTCAGGAGGCAGAGACAGGCAGATCTCTGTGAGTTCGAGGCCAGCTTGGTCTACAGAGGGAGTTCCAGGACAACCAGGGCTACACAGAAAAACCCTGTCTTGAAACACGCCCCCCCCCAATTATGGTTAGTATTGATTATAACAATTTAAAAATGTATTTTATGTTAAATAAATTTACTGTGAGGCAGCATGTCTGGCTGACTTGCTTGAGCTGACCTCCTGCCTCAGTTCCTCAGAGCTGGGGTTACAGGTGTGTGCCACCATGGCTGCCTACATTTGTGGTTCTTCTGTGTCTTCAGCTGCACTGTGAATTGAAATCACTCACTTGGCCAGGGTCTTCAGCGGGCAGGAAGCTGACTTCCTCTTTCCTGCTGAATCAGGCCACCTTTCTTTCTAAATGTCCTCAGTGGTTCCTAATCTGTAATTTTTTTAAACCTCTTTATCTGTAAAGTATAGATAGAGAATCTCATGTTTATCTGTCACTAAAGTGTGTAAGCCTTTGATGAAAATGCTTATTTATATGTTTACTCTTTGGGTAAACTCTAGTGGTAAACAAGCTGTCTACCAATGATCTACACCCCTAGACTGAAGTGGTTTTCATACAAATGTACATGGCCGGACTCACTCTTGGTTTAAAGAGTCCTAAGCTATGACATAAATACTTCCTGTGGTCTCATACCTGGGCAATCCCTCCACTGAGACTCTTTTCTCAGGTGACTCTAGGCTGGGACAAGTTGACTATTACAGCTAACTAGGACACTGGTGCTGACTATTCCCTTCTTACTCAGTCTAGGACCCCAGCCCATGTGGTAGTGCCTGTCACATTCAGTGTGGCTCTCTGTTAACTAGTCTAGAACCTCCCTTATAGACATATGCAGAAGTTGTCCTCCACAGAAGCTCTATATCCCTAGGTGACAATCAAGATTGACTGCCACAGGGAGGTTGGCAGGAACTTCCCAAGACTCTTTCATTTGGAAACCTCTTCTGTTGCTCCTCAGGGGCACTGAGATCATCTGTATCTGGTCTCAGAGTCTGGGAATTTGTATGAGAGACTGAATTTTACTTCTGGGATGCTTTTCTGCAAGTCTGAGAAATTAAGATAAATGAATTGTTTTCAAAGAGTTGAGAAGCATCTCTGGACGGACAAGATAATTATGGTGTAACTAAAGCTTGTATTATTGAAGTTGGGGTTTTGCTACTACAATTTATACTGTATCTGCAGTAAGTAATTACAATAACAGCCCCCAGTGAATCTTGCCTTTCCTTGCCCACACCCCTTAATGTGTGACTTATTTGTTCACATAAGATACAGGAAGAACTCTTGACTTTGGACTGGCTCTGAGACTTGGTTTGCCTAGCAGCTCAGGAAGATACCTGTCGTTGTTCTCTGGTCTCTACACCCATGTGTGTACACCCAGAAGAACATGTGCCCCCCCCCCCCCAGACCCTGCAACTATTTCCTGTTATGTTTAAAACAAGATCTGAACTTCTTACCTGGGCTGTAAGTAAACCCTGTAATATATTTTTTAATAACTTAATTATTTTTATTTTATGTGCATTGGTGTCTTGCCTGCATGTATGTCTCTGTGAGGGTGTTGAGTTGCCTGGAACTGGGGTTACAGATGGTTGTGAGCTGCCATGTGGGTGCTGGGAATTGAATTGGAGTCCTCTGGAAGATCAATCGGTGCTCTTAGATGTTGAGCCATCTCTCCAGCACCTAAACCCTGTAATATTAACAACCATATTTCATCGGATGGTGGTGGTGGTGGTGGTGGTGGTGGCGGCGGCGGCGGTGGCGGCGGTGGCGCACGCCTTTAATCCCAGCACTTGGGAGGCAGAGGCAGGCGGATCTCTGTGAGTTTGAGGCCAGCCTGGTCTACAGAGTGAGATCCAGGACAGGCACCAAAACTACACAGAGAAACCCTGTCTCGAAAAAACAAACAAACAAACAAACAAACAAACAAACAAACAAAAAACCCCCAAAAAACAAAGACAAGAACAAAAAATAAACAGATTTCAGTGTGAGTTTTGGAAGGGGACAAGCCCCTGCCTGGCTCACTTGCCTTTCCTGGCTCGCCTTGATCGCCATCCACAGCCACCTTGGTCTTCTTGGTGTCCCGCACAGCAGCCTTGCTCTGTCCTCCGAGGTTTTGCACTTGCTCTTCCTTGTGGAACACACTTTCCTCAGATCTTTGAGTGGGGTTTTCCTCTTTCTCTTCAGAGACTTTAGAAGCATCGTTCATGGCTCTTCCACAGACAGCGGGCTGTCCACCGTCAGTTACTTCTTAGCACATCTGTTTATGAACTTCTCCTCCTCTTCCTCCTCCTCTTCACTCCACCCCCACTACTGTTCTAGGTGGCTATCACAGAATACTGGAGACGGGGTCGTTTGTGAAGAAAAGGGTTATTTAGCTCTTGGCTCTGAGGAGGCGTTAGGCCTGGGAAGCTGGGTCTGGCAAGGTCCTCATGCTGTTATAAAATGGCAGATGACACATGGTGTGTGAGAGTGGCCAGTGAGCGTGTGCAGAAGAGGGACAGAGACAGAGGCAATGATTCACTTCACCACAGCCGATCCAGAATGATAAGGACTAATCCAGTCTCAAGAGAAGAACATTAACCTCTCCCTCCTGCTCCCCGACCCTGCTCTGTGACAACCGAATCTCAAGGAGTCTT
This sequence comes from Peromyscus attwateri, assembly GCA_902168425.1. Classification (NCBI taxonomy): domain Eukaryota; kingdom Metazoa; phylum Chordata; class Mammalia; order Rodentia; family Cricetidae; genus Peromyscus; species Peromyscus attwateri. The sequence goes on from CABHPP010133010.1 coordinate 30,710, forward strand.
GATGGAGACGAACCACATCCGGGCAGTAACTCTGGCTTCCTGTTTCCTTTTGCGTTCAGTGACTTGGCTGCCCAGTTCATTCACTGCAATGCCTTCAGCAAGTACGAAGTGGTAAAGAGCAACGAATGTGGTAATTGTTGGGAATCTCCAGCTCGGGCCCCATTCCAAACGCCGCCCAGATGTTCAGCTGGGAACTCGCCCCACATCTCCCAATCCAAACCCCTCCCTCAGAAATCACGCCAAGGGGTGACTCCTCCTCTGGAGCTCCTCAAGACCATTCAGACAGGGTATTTAAGGTCTGATCTGTAGACCTTCCACATGGGTTCTCCTCTTCCCCTGAGATCACCTGGGGATGCTTGACTCATTAAATCTGCACTTTTAATTCAGTCTGACTCAGCTTGTTGGATCGGTGGAGTTACCCACTGCTGGGGGGATTTTAAAAATACTCATCAGTAACAACGCTGATTAGAAGCAGGTGTTCATCTTCCACCCTCTCATGCTTCCTTCCTCTAACCACTGACCAAATCCTATAGATTCTATACGTTGGTCTTTCAAAGGTGGCCCTTCCTTTGTCATCTGCTAACACTGGGTTGGTTTCACCAGCTCTTAGCCAAGAGCCAGCCTGTGGTTAGAGGCTTGGAAACAGGCTAGGTTTCCCTTTTCTTGTAGAAGAACCCAGTCATTCTTCATGGCACTGTGATCCTCCAAACCTACTTTTGCTAAGGGGCCTCCAGGCTCATCCCACGCCCTGTGTTTAATTAAATCTTTCTCCCCTATCATAACCCTGGGGGCAGGGGCTACTCTTTCATCTTTGATATCTAGCATGTGCCTGGCAAGGAGTAAATATCCAGTGAATGCTTAAAAGAAGAGAATGAGCTGGGCAGTGGTGGTGATGCACGCCTTTAAACTCAGCACTCAGGAGGCAGAGGCAGGCAGGTCTCTGAGTCTGAGGCCAGCCTGGTCTACAGAGCAACAGACAGTCAAGGCTACACAGAGAAACCCTGTCTCAAAGGAAAACAACAGCAACAACAACAACAACAACAACAAAAAACAAAAAACAAAAAACCCAAAGAAGAAGAGAATGGAGAATGAATGGATTCAAATGACACATCAGGCCGAATAGTGCCGTATAAACATAGATACCAAGCCAAGCCTAAATAGATGATCTCTGTCAAGGCTCAGGGACCATGGAGGAAGAGGGGACAGCAAGAATGTAGGAGTAGGGAAATGGGGAGGAGAGCTGTGAAATGTTGTCTGGACCCGACCTGGCTGTCGCACTGCAGCTGTGGTTAGCCGCAGAAGGTCAAGCCAGCCAGCGTCCAGCATGGATGGGGAGGCGTTTAAAAGGCCCCCTCCCTAGTGGAGGAGCTGTTGGCAGTTGGTGGGCGCTCGGGGAGGGAGAGTCAGTTTTCTTTGGGTATGTGGCCATTTACAGATTGCCCATACCTCAGTGGATGGCTCCACACCCCTGTACCATATGGGCAGCACTAATTAGACCCAGTGGGTTATGAAGAAGAAAGGAGTTGGCATAAAGTTGAGAGTGAAGATGTATTGGAGGATTGTGGGAGTAGAGATTACAAAATACATCACATTTGTGTGCAAAATTCTCCAAGAATGAATAAGAATGGAAGAAAAATAGCGACCAAACCCACAACCTCAAATTTAGTAGGCTAAGCCACTGCTCCTGCTAAAGTCTAAACATAGTTTGTGATGTCTAAATTGTGGATTTCAAGGCAGCTCATTACAGGCAAGCTTCGAAGAACAGTGATGGAGGAAATTGTTTTTGAGGCAATCATGTTTTTTATTCCAACATCTTTAGCTTTGGCATTTAATTTTTTAAGTAATTACCTAAAAAAAAAAAAAAAGAAATTTACAATCCTAAATTTCAAAAAAATCTCTTTGAGCAGTATTTTACACACTGTAATTCAAGTCTATAGTTCTGATTGTTTTTGAACTCATAGCAATCCTCCTGCCTCAGTCTCTAGAGTGTGGAGATTATAGGAGTAAATCACCACACCTGACCACACCCTTCTTGCAAAGCAAATGGCTTAGGGCAATGAGCTCCGGAGGCCAGAGTATTAAAACATCTATCTTTTGTTGTGTCTTTTCCTGTCTATAAAATATATCGCTATGTCTTAAGCAAGTTCAGAAGACTATTATTAATAAAGCTATTCACATACGGTAATGCTCCGGTCTAACGCCGCAAGATTTGAGTTTTGTTCTTATTTTTGTTCCATTACTCCATGGGCAGCCTTTGTGTCTCTAAATATTGGAATCAGAATGTCTGTGTCCACGTTAGTTAGTGAGAGAGGAAGCCTTAACTTTTTAGAGTCTTTCCAGACAGTGACTATAGGATACATTTTTGCATGTAATTTTTTATCTGCTTCCATCAAGTGTAACAATATGTTGAATTTGCCAGGGGCCTTTAAAGCTTGGATGCTGAGAAGGACTCAGCATGAAATTTTAAAGAGACTGGACCTTTCATCTGTTTCAGCAGCAGGATACCTCACTATGGGGACAAGGAAGGAGGAGAGAGCGCCAGAGAGCATATTTCTAAAGCAACAGCAAAAAATAACAGCTGAGGCAGTTATTTCATCAAAGGTAGATTCCTCTCTGCCTCTCTCTCTCTCTCTCTCTCTCTCTCTCTCTCTCTCTCTCTCTCTC
>CABHPP010133010.1:37102-49780 GCA_902168425.1 Peromyscus attwateri
TCTTTCTTTCTTTCTTTCTTTCTTTCTTTCTTTCTTTCTTTCTTTTTCAAGACAGGGTTTCTCTGTGTAGCTTTGGAGCCTCTCCTGGAACTCACTCTGTAGCCTAGGCTGGCCTCGAACTCACAGAGATCCACCTGCCTCTGCCTCCCGAGTGCTAGAATTAAAGGCGTGCGCCACCACCGCCCGGCTCAAATACCCCATTTTCTTTGGAATTGTCTTTCTCTCTCATGTTGCAGGAATCCCTGTGTATTGTGGATTGTAGAACTTAACATGTTAAATCTACTCCCTCCAGTTTTTTAATTGTGCTTTTTTGTGATTTATGTAATTATATATGTTAAGTTGACTTTTTGCTTTCTTATAAAATGTATGATATCTTATAATATGGAAAGTGATCATTAATTAATTTAGAAAATTACTGACTCTCCTCTGTCCTGGAGTGGGCTAAATCGATTTACACGTTACAAAGGAGAAAAGGTTAGCACATGACACTGTGGCAAACGGAAGCCACTTCTGAATCAGGCTAAGTATCTACTGACTAAGAGTGCAGAGCCTGGCTACTGAAAAATAAATAAAATTTGTATGTGAATCACAAATTGTACTTAGATACCCCTTAGAAAATTGTATGGGACATGAGTTAGCCAAGCCCTAAATTTTGCTTCAGTAAAAGAAAAGTCATCAAAATTGAAACAGAGCAAGGTCAGCAGGTACATGTCCCAGCCCACAATGAAGGCTGTGACATAGTGGGGAACTTGACCTAGAGCCCAAAGCCTGGGAAGAGTTTCTTCTGAGATTTTGGAAGCTGTCTCAGGTTTCTGTTTCTGCACACCAAAATGACTGAACTTAGTCATTAAAAATGTAGCCAGTTAATTTAGCTTTCGATACAGTGGACTGAGTCAATTCTGTTGCGGCTCTGCGGGCTGGCTCTTCTGGTTTGAGCTAAGCATGGCTAATCTTGTCTAGGGTTGCTTGTGACCTGTAGTCAGCTGGTAGGTTGTAGGAGCTGAGTGGTTTATGATGGCCACGGTGATGGCGGCCTCTCTTCACAGGGCCTCTCACCCTCTCACAGGCTCGTCAGGGCCCGTTGCCATGGTGGGCTCAGAGGTGTAAAAACTTGAGAATGGAAGTTGTAAAGTCTCCAGAGCAGTGTTTCTCAATCCATGGGTTGTGACCCCTTTGCAGGTCTAACAACCCTTTCACGGGGGTCACCTAAGCCCATTCTGCGTATCAGATAGTTACATTATGACTCATAGCAGTGGCAAAACGACAGTTATGAAGTAGCAATGAAATAATTTTGTGGTTGGGGGTCAGCACAGCATGAGGAACTGTATTTAAGGGTTGCATCATTAGGAAGGTTGAGAACCACTGCTTTAGAGACTTGGGTTACGGACTGCTACACTGCCTTTTCCGGGGGAGAAGTTGAAAGGTGAGGCCGTCATTGTAGATTATCACAGAACTCTAGCTCAGATTTACACTTGCTGAGTGATTTAATCTTTACCTTTATATTTGGTCGTGCTCAAAAATATCTCTTTCACAGTGCCAGGTAAAAGCAAACAGGACAGTAAGCCTGGAAGCATGACATTGTTTTGTCATAGTATTGGCCTTTTAGGGAATGTTTTCTCATCCTCTTTCAAACAGGGTGGTTAGGAATGTGATGTTTGTGTTTCTGGACTGGCCAGAATGGCGTATAATCTTACCATCTTCTGCTGCCGTTACTTTCTTCAGCATTGTTAGAGGAGATGGGGCTTTAGGGGCTTTAGATACTGGGTTCTGTCTGTACATGTCGCGATCATTTACACAAAGTGTTAAACCAAAGAGTCTCACATGAGAATCTTCGGTACTAGCTGGCTCCTAGTCCTGAGTTCTTGGATTAGATTCCCTTTCAGGTCACTTGACTGCTTGCTCTTTTGCGCCTCGTGACTGATCTTGGTTCTATAGAAGTGCTTGAGATTCCATCAGGCCTTGGTTGAGGCCTTGGTTGTGCTGTCTGGAGTCCTGGGGAAGCTCCATCAAGTCCTTTCTCTAGCCTCTAGAGATAACGAGGGCTGCCCAGTTTACACAGATGTGACCCCAAGGCTCAGCCAACAGACCTGCTGGTTTATAACTTCACTTACAAAGTTATGATTTCTTGGCCAAACTTTTCCCTTAGAAGGACCTGTGATTAATGTCAGGGTGTAACCAAAATACTTTTATATAAAGATGGTGCTTTTAAAAGACTCAAGGTCATTTTCTACTATTTAAGAACCAGAGACACCTGGAGAAATCTATGCATTTATGTCTCAAAAGCCTGATCCCCTCTGGTTCTTGGATACATCCCAAATGATGTTAATTAAAACAAATGCGCTGCTCCACAGAGAGGCCCTGTGTCGTGGTGGAGCTGTCCCTGAGCTCTGGAGCCAGAGTCTTGTTTGAATTAGGAGGATGTCTGTATGCTAAGGCACCCCATGGAGACGTCTAAGGCTAGGGCTTTCAGCTGTCCATACTGTCTCTATTGAGAGACATATTTATATCTTCCAGACTAGCAATTAATCACTCAGTGGGGCTTTATACGGGGGAGGGATTCCTGAGCTCACAAGAGAATCTTTTTGTGCTGCCAGGAACCACAAAACATGGGCACAATTAAAATGCTGATTTAATTTATTAGATAGAGGCATAGAACAGGAATGTTTAAATGATGTTGACAGGGCCAGAATCTTAGCACCACCTATTCTTAAAAATAGAAAACAAATGCCTGCCCCTTAAATGAAATTATATTAATAACATGTTTCTGTAAGCTGCTTGGAAGAGAAATAAAGCTATTGACATTAATTAAAATTTGAAGACGTATCATTTGTTGTTACCATGCAGCTTTTGTTAGGGGAAACAGCTTTCAAAGTGATCTATTTATGAAAATTAAATGGGGAAAATTGCCTATTGAGCAAATGTTGGTTAATAAGGCTGCCTTTCTTAGAAACATGGGTTTTTAAGTAACAAAAATGTTTTTATATCCTAACTAATAATGGTTTCTATTTTTTGATCATTGCAAAAATTGCCTTTGTTACTTGAATTTTGATATTTCTACACAGAATTCTATTGTTAGGGAGATTATAAATTTTAAAATCTAGGAAGGTGTTCATCATTTTCAGGGTGTTGAGTAACATACTTGCGAAGAGAATTTCACCTGAAATCAATGTGGTTAGGTGTGTGGTCCTTCTCCAAACACAGTGGCAGAGGTAGGAACCAGCAGGCCCCATTAGCAGCCTTGAACTAGCTCTCCTTAAAGGAATGCCACGTGCCACAAAACAACCCTTCCCTGGTTTTACACGAGCTAGAAAGTGCCACACATTAATGGGATAGTGGCTCACCCTCCTGTAGTATAGAAAGGATGGCCAATGCAGTGGGTCTGGAGCCTCGCAAGTGGATAATGTTCTGAAAAGGGGGAAGGGTCTTCTCCTTTTGCTGTGGCTACAGAGACGCTGCAGCTTGAGTTTCCAAAGTTGACATCTAGCAAACCTCTTAGATAATACTAAAATACCGTGTTCTTCAGTGAATGAGCGCAGGATGCGCGGACAGTGTGTGCTGCTCCTTAGTACACCACTGCCATTTTTGTAAGATTTATTTTTATTTTTGATTGATATGTCTCTCTGTGTGTATATGCCAAGTGTATGTGGGGTGCCTGGGGAGGCCAGAAGAGGGCATTGATCTCCTGGATCTGGAGTTACAGACCATTGTGAGTCACCTGATGTTGGTGCTGGGAACTGAACTCAGGTCCTCTAAAAGGGCAGGAAGGGTTCTTAACTGCTGAGCCATTTCTCCAGCAGCCCCCCTATTCTGGGACATTTGTATACTGTATGAATGTCTTCTGTATGAATTGCTGTGTTTGATTTAATAAGAGCTGAATGACTAATAGCTGGACAGAGGGAGAGAGAGAGAAGAAGAAGGAGGAGGAGGAGGAGAAGGAGGAGGAGGAGGAGCAGGAGGAGGAAGAGGAGAAGGAGGAATCTAGGTGCCTGAGAGACACAAGGAGCCATGGAAGAAGCAGGATGGGTGGTATGTGACAGAACGTAGACTAATAGAAATGGGTTAATTTAAGTTATAAGAGCTAGTTAGTAACAAACCTAAGTTATAGTCCAAGCTTTCATAATTAATAAGAGGTCTTTGTGTCATTACTTGGAAGCTGGCAGTAGGGACAGAAATAGACTTGTTATTCCCCTCTCCCATTTTTGAGTCTTCTGTAGTCTAGTAATGATGTGAAAGGTCATTGACCTCCATTGGTCTTGATGACTCTGGGTAGGTGTGCAAATAGAATGGAAGCGTCGGAATGTCCCCGCACTATTTAAAAGTCAAGCAGTCCCTGGGAAGGCAATTCTATGAACATTTATATGGTCTGAATTTGCTTTTGGTAAATGGCACTATTTTGTAGAAAAATCCTGTTGACATAGGTAATAAACACTAGTTAACCACAGCTGACATGGTAAGAGCTGTTTTTCTCTTCAACTTTTACTCATTCCCTCATTTAGTTCAACTCCTGTGGCTTCTGCTCTGAAATATCCAGTGTTCTGCCTCCGCCCTTCTCTGCACCCGTGGGCTCCTCATCTGCTGTTTCCTTCCATGCTGAGCCGCTTTGCCTGCTCTGTTGGATGCCTCAAATCACATCCTGCTCAACTTGGCTTCTGTGCCAGGCATATAGCAAGTGATTATTATATTTCTGAAGTATTAATGAGGGCTTTCGTATCAACCATTTAATTCAGCCATCTTCAACAGGGCAAGGGTGTGAGTGTGAACGTAATCTTTTCCTCTTCACCTTGAGATTTGGCAGTGTTTAGAGGGACTCTTGGCTGTTACACATGAACTGAGGTTTGTGTGTGTGTGTGTGTGTGTGTGTGTGTGTGTGTGTGTACATGTGCACACATGTGCCTATGTGCATATGTCTACACATTACTGGCATCTGGTGGATTGAATCTAAGCCTGATGCTAAATATCCTTTAATGTACAAAACTGCAGCAAATAACTCTCTGGCCCCAAACGTCAGGAGGGTCAAGCTTAAGAAAAACCTTCGCGTTTTAATTTTCATTATTTCTTTCTCTTTTGTATTCGAATAGATGGATTGCAGTAGATGTTTCTTCAGACATGAGACTGCATATGTGGAGAGATTAAATGACTTACCCAAGTCTACTGCTTAAGGGAGTTACAGGACCAGAAATTGAATCCCAGCTCGTGGTTCTAAATCTAGATAATTGCCAGACTATTCCAGGGACTTCAGCGAGGGCTGTGATTCTTGAATTTATCTACACAGTGGCCTTAGAAACCTATACACATGTTATTCAAAGGCAATAAGCAGAAGCGAGGACAGAAAATTTTTTTTGTGCTCATTTGAAAGATAATTTGCAGTGGATTTAAAAATCTTGCATAAGAATTTCAGTTAGCTAGGCTTGTATCTTCCCTTAGAGAACAAAATTCTTTAGCACAGTAAGTTAATCCATTTATGCATCCCGTTGGTGTTGTTCTGAAAGATTGACATTAATTACATATTTTTGGGTTACTAACATGCAAGTCTGAAACATCTAAATTGACCATTATTTTGTACTAATAGCCTAGTTAATTTTAACATCATACCTACTTATTATATCCACAGAACATGGCTGCCTCAGATGTGAGGGTCTGTTTACTAGCCAGTTAAAGATCTGAAATAAGACTATGAGGTATCTACATCTAGATTGGATGGGTGGCTATCAGAGAACAGCTAAGTCAAGGTAGGATGAAGATAGTAGAACCAGGTATAAACTTACAAAACCATAAGACAGTAGGGAATTATGTTTATGAGAGAGGAAATCATTTCAGTGATATTCCAGTGAAATCCAGGCAGAAGTGAGATTGCTAATCACAATTGTGCATCCACATGAAGTGACTAACTCATTCTGACCAACAGAATGGCAGTTTCAAGGACCCCCTTGACAGTGGCTATAAATAAGCTGGAAACTGAGCTATTTCCACTTCTGAAATTAGTAGCTGAAGAAACATCATGGACACATTACTAAAACACATTTTGAACACATTAACAAGACATCCCATTCATGAGAAAATGTGTCCCAGCCAAGAATACCAACATTGGTGAAACGTAGACTGATGGCAGCCAAGCAGTTAAATTGTCTATTGGTTTATGGAATTTCACTTAAAATTATGAAATTGAGGGAATATCAATGGCCTATGAAATAAAATTGGATGACTTGGTGATTTCAGCCTCCAAATCTTATTTTAAAAACTCCTCAGTGTGGCTTGTTTAAAGTTCTGCAGTTAGCAGGAATCTTTGAACATATTATTTAAAAAGGCAAAGTTAAACAGACCTCCAAGAGACATTATTTTATATTGAGATATTATACAAAGATCTCTCTTAGCTCACAGGATATGGCAGCTGAAAGGATTCATTTTAAGTTTCTGACAAACCTGTCTAAATTGTAAACAGTAGAAAAACTATGATTTCCAGATTCTGTGAAGTTCCGCACTCAGTGAGACAGAGGGACACAGGCCCTCTGAGTAGGACTGGGACCAAACAGAATGGAGGAACAAAATGGGAGCGAGCTTCCTGTTAGATTCTGGACTCTCCTGCTTAGGTTCTTGAGTGTCTATTCCTGTCTAAGTCTATTTTCAGAAAAAGACAAGACAATCTCATGCCCAGGAAAGAAACATGTCTGAGGTTTTGAGGTTTATTTGTAACCACTTCTGCTAAAGTGATTAAGAGGGTTTCAATGGGAGGCCCTCTAGGACCTAATTGTGTCTTTTGCCTAGAAGCAGAGATCTGTGCTGGCTCCTTCAGAACCATCATAATGTCTAACAGAACATAACTACCATGAACAATGAGAGTGGACCACAGAGCCTCAGGTAGGTCAAAGAAACTGATTGGCTGCCTTAGTGTTTCTCATTGCTCAAATCCTGGGGATTTTCTTAGGGGCAACCTATTTTCAAGAGCACACCTTTCTATGACAGGGTCTCGTGTAGCCCAGGCTGACCTCAAGTCTGCTACGTAGCTGAGGCTGGACGTGGACTGCTGCTGCTTTTACCACCTCTGAGGTGATGGGATGACAGGCATGTGTGATCATGCAGGCCTAGAGCGGCATCACTCTGTGAAAGAATCGGTCTGCTTGTATGGGAAGCTGGCAAACAGAACATTCCATTTTTTTTCAAACATTCAACTAAAGCAGTAATTTTGGAATTATGTTTTTTGAGTCATAGATAACCTGTTGTGTGAAAAAATCTGTTCCATTTCCCTTAAATATAATCCTAGCAAGAGAATTGTTTGCTTAAAGTCACATTTTCACTTTGCCTTTAAATAGGGCTATTTGTTTTCATACGTTTTAAGATTACGTTTTGCTAAATGTGATGGCACACACCTGTAATCCCAGCATGGAGATGATATAGGCAAGAGGACTGCCGAAAGTTCGAGGCTAGCTGGTGCTACATAGTGAGACCCTGTCTCAAGGTGACATTGAAGTTGGAGAGCTGGTTTAGCGATTAAGAGCAGCAGAGTACTGCTCCTGTAGAAGACTCAGGCTCGGCCCCTAGAACCCATGGCGTCTCAAAACTGTAACTCTAGCTTCAAGTGATTCACACCTTCTTCTAGCCTTCATAGGTACCTGCATGCACATGTAGACACTCACATACAGACCCACACATGTAGACACTCACACACACATACACACACACACACACACACACACACACACACACACACACACACAGAGAGAGAGAGAGAGAGAGAGAGAGAGAGAGAGAGAGAGAGAGAGAGAGAGAACACGAACCTGAGCCTTGGGGCTTGAATTAGAACCAGGTGTGCAGTTTATGAAATGGTGTCTTGAAGCACCTAAAGAATGTTCCAGAGCATCATAGTGTTTAGTTGGAAACAGGGCATCAAATTTTTGACAGGGAGAATAAAGTAGTAGTTGAGGAACAGAAAGATAAGTACACGAAGGATTCCAGAGCTGGTCATGGATTGAGAATAGTAAGAGTACAGAAAAGTGAAGTCGAGGTGGGAAGGGGTGAGTGGGAGGGGACTGGGTAAGGCCCAATGGTGGATCCTGTGTTTTAGTCATAGACGCCCTCTTCTTGAACCTGCAACCTAAACGTATCAGAACAAAGCCTGACACAACTAGATGTTTTCATAATGTTAACATCAGTAGCCAAGCATTTCAGTATGCATTTGTTACATGAGGTATAAAAAAACAGTTAACCTCTAAGTGGGGAGTAGACTCTGAAATCTGAGCGTATGTGTACCGATTGGAATCCTTTGAGCACTGACATGATGCCATAGGTGGAAGATGCCATACCCTATCTTGAAGTGTGACAAGTAGAATTCAAACTCCAGGTCCATTGAAAACATCATATAAAATGATCTCCAGGCTGTTATGTATAAGGTGTATATGAAATGTAAGTGTTTAGACTTGAGTCCTATCATCATGTGCTTGAAAATAACCTCAAACTCAAAACTCTAAAACCCCAAGCATGTCGGATCCTAAGCAGAAAGTTTCATTCAGTGTGGACATGTCAAAGACTTTATCGTGAAGAATTGGTAATCCATGGAAGGAAAGACAAAGTACATATGAAATTGCAGAGAGCAAGATGGCATGTTAGAAATCAGAAAATCTAAAACTCAGCACGTAAGGGCCAGGGAAGGGACTGTCCAGGTACGCAGGACCTGTGATGGCATTTTGCTAAGGGTGGAGTTGGCCCCACAAACGCTCATCTTGTATTTGTTTCCACAAAACAAAAGGTAGAGAATGTAAGATTAAAATGTCTCATGAAATTGATCTAAAAATATGTTTAGAATTTAAGACCAGCTCTTAAAAAAAGTCATCCATTCTGTTAAGAGTTATGTACAAAGAAAGTCTCCCTGGTGAGGAGTGCTTAATGGATACTTGTGTTTCCTTCTATACTATGAGACGGCGAGGTTAACAGAGACACCCAGGCATGATGCTACAAGCCTATAATCCCAGTGCCTGTGAGATGAAGGCAGGGGGATCACGAGTTCAGGGCCAGTCTGGGCTGCATAGTAACATGATAGCCAGAAAAAAAAAAGGAAATAAAACAACAAACAAAAACCTACAAAAGGACAACAGCAGGTCTCTTAATATTTGTTCTTCAACCAGAAAAAAACGTCCCCAGGAAATATCAGACAACGACATGGTGTGATGACGGTTACAATTAATTCATTTCTTTTTTGAAACAGGGTCTCCCTCTGGAGCCCATACTTGCTCTGAACTCATGGTGAGTCTCCTGTCTCAGCTTGCTGAGATGATTGGTGAACGCTTCCGTACCTGGTGAAGATTACAGTTTTTTTTTTATGGCTTTCAATTAAGTTTGTGACACTGATTTTTTTTTTACACTTTATTTTTTCCCTGTTGGTAATCTCTCTTTTAAGACATATTATCATTCTTTTCTTTTCTTTTTTAACAGTTGGACAATAACACATGTTTCTGTTCATTGTTTTTTGAGGAGATTTCTGCTTGTTATCCTCAAGGGCTCTTGGGTTTGTGGTTTGGGTTTTCTAATTTTGCAAAGTTCGACTAGTATCTCTATGGTCATTTCTAGTTTTCTTTCTTGAACTTCAGTCACAGGTCAGACACAGTTCTAGCTCTTTTTAAAACTCTTGTTTTCCTTTGTGATTTAGTTTGGAATTCTCTGTTGATCTGGCATCAGACTCTGTGTGACGGTCTTAGTCTCTGATACTGTCTTTTAGGAAATTCTAGAGTTTCTTTTCTTTTCTTTCTTTCTTTTTTTTTTTTTTTTGGTTTTTCGAGACAGGGTTTCTCTGTGTAGCTTTTGCGCCTTTCCTGGAACTCACTCTGTAGCCCAGGCTGGCCTCAAACTCACAGAGATCCGCCTGGCTCTGCCTCCTGAGTGCTGGGATTAAAGACGTGCACCACCACTGCCCGGCGATTCTAGTGTTTCTATGTGATGGTCCATAAAGCTTTTATTTATTTATTTATTTATTTATTTATTTATTTATTTATTCATTTTGTGTGTGTGTGTGTGTGCGCGCACGCGCGCGCGCGCACATACACACACACACACACACACACACACACATACATGCATCACATGGTATGTGGTGGGCAGAGGACAACTTTGGGGAACCTTAGGTTACAGGCTTGGTGGCAGACACCTTTATGTGTTGAGTTATCTATTCAGCCCTGTGGTGTTCCATTTTAATAGTTCCCACCTCTCAGCTTATATTTCTTCTGTTTGTTCATGCCGTTCATCTTTTCCACTAGATGTTTGGCCATATTGATCGTGGTTAGTGACTATGATCGTCTCAATGTTTATATCATCTCTCTGTGCCTGTGTAATTTGACAATGGAAGTCTCCTCTTGCATTTTTATTAAATGCTGGGCATCTAAACGAAGAAACCAAAGTCAGTAATGCTTTTGCCTGCTCATGGCCATATTGCTTTTTCTTTCATGCCACTGGTGTGAAGGCCGAATGAGATAGTCACGTGTTGAGCTGGTAGACTTTGTATGTCCCCAGCTCTCTCGGGAAATGTTGCCTCTCTTTGGACATTTAGTTTCATTAGTAGTGGCTGATATCCACTTGTACTTGGAAGACTGGGTGCTGTGTTCCAGTGTGTCTGTCCTGCCTGCTCCCACCACAGAAATGTTTCTTTATCTTCATGTTCTTCCTGATGGCAACATCGCTGCTCGTCCATTGGTGTTGGGCTTGTGGGAGGGGTAGAAGGCTTTCCACTCTGGCAGCTGAGCCTCAGACTCAAGCAGTCCTTGGAAGTAGGTCTCCTCAGCATGCCTCCCTCTTCTCCCATGACAGCCATTCTTTTTTTTTTTTTTTTTTTTTTTTTTTTTAAGATTTATTTATTTATTATGTATACAGTGTTCTGTTTGCATGTATCCCTGCAGGCCAGAAGAGGGCACCAGATCTCATTACAGATGGTTGTGAGCCACCATGTGGTTGCTGGGAATTGAACTCAGGACCTTTGGAAGAACAACCCGCGCTCTTAACCTCTGAACCATCTCTCCAGCCCGACAGCCACTCTTAACTTGTGTCTGTCTGCTTTTAGGTGGGAGAACACTTTTTTTTGTTACTCCTGGATGACTGGTATCTTGCAAGTGTTCTGGGCTCTTGGGGCTGGAGAGATGGTTCAGCGGTTAAGAGCACTGGCTGCTCTTCCAGAGGATCTGGGTTCAATTCCCAGCACCCACATGGCAGCTCATAACTGCTTGTAACTCCAGTTTTAGGGGATCTGATACCTTCACACAGACATACATTCAGGTAAAACGCAAATGCATGTGAAATAAAAAGAAATAATTTAAAAAGAAAAGAGTTCTGGGCCCTGGACAGTTTCCTTCCAACTTCAGAGGCAGAGAGGTGCCACTCTGTCTCTTCCTCAGAAGCAGTAGGTCTTTTTGCCTGGGCTTGAGGGATAGAGTTTGTTGTCCCTTCTTTACTAGCCTCAGTCTGCTACTTCCTGCATGGAAGGTCTCTTCCCACCACAGCAGATGGGTCACTGAAGAGGGCTCTCTGACATCCTATCCTGTCCCCATCTTTCTCCCAAGAACGAGCTCCCAGTGCAGGTTCGTGAACATTAGATGGTCAGTAGTAACGTTGTTTCTGGGGCTCCAGTTGTTCCAAATGGACACATCAGCCCAGTTTATCTTCTAAAAAAGTCATTTCAGTGCCACCCAGCACCGGGGAGGCTGAGGCAGAAGGATCATGAATCTGAGGACAGTCTTGATTCCATAGTAGAAACTCTGTGACATGTTGGCTGTGACCAGCTCTTTGTCCTGGCAGAAGGTATACTGTGCATGTCCCCAGCTCTCTCAGGAAATGTTGCCTCTCCTTGGACATCCGTTTTCTTGGGTACAGTATGACTTCAGCTCTTTGGTAGCTTCAGGACTACTTAGGATTTTGTAGATAGCTGACTTTTCTCTTGATGGCATTCAACGTCAGAGGTGAACTGGAATTCGGAGCTTTTCATTAACATGTGTCCATACATATGAGCATGAAACTAAACTGAGATCTCAAGAACAGATAGAGACCTGAGTGGAGAGACACAAGCACCTCTTTCTGTTGGTCTTAGTAAGGGAATGGAAATAGATTCCTAGTGTGGGCCTTGAACTCGCCTGAAACCGCGTCTACAGCCCATGTCCTGATGGCTGTGAACTCCATGCCTTTCTTTTCCTCTCTTCTCTAGATCATCAGATGGGAGGTGTGAGGTCAGGGTCTCTCACTGCAGACTGGGCAAAGGCTTTGGTAGCTGCACGAGCACTAGCTGCACAGCCATTCTGTAGGGAGGGAGATGCCTGAGCTTAAGGAGTGAGCAAGAGAAGAGATTTTGTTTTTCTTTTAAAATAGAGCCATTCCAAACCAGGTCACCACTTTATACAGGTTCTGTTTTTGTGTATTTTTTAAAAAGCCCCCTCCAACCTCTCATAATTCTAAGCACTTTAAAAATAGTATAATCCCTAAAAAAACCCAGCACATTAAAATACATTATGTAAAACTATAGAGGAAAAAATGTATTGGAAAACGGAAATATTTCTGAAGCTGTAGAGATAAGTTGATTTCCCACATTGCTTGAGGGTTAACTCTTTTTGAAGGCATTTAGTATGCTTTTAATGTTCTTAGGCAGGTGTCCTATTGTGCTACTGAGCAGGATTCTTACTGCAAATGAGTGTGTGTGTGTGTGTGTGTGTGTGT
>CABHPP010133011.1:0-34528 GCA_902168425.1 Peromyscus attwateri
ACCTTTTCTGAGAGTCCTCCCTCCATTAAAGGCTTTGCCAACCCTGACCCTTGCTGGGGCTGCACAGGGGGTGAAACTGGGGTGGCACCTTCCTCAGGCCTCTTAGAGTCCCACCACCTCATATTTCTACAAATCTGGAGAATGTCGCACCGCTCTGGGCTGTGTTTGCTTCCTCAGGAGTTACTGCATTGGTGGAACTCCGCACTTGATCTGTCAGGTGTGAACTGTATCCCTTGCCCTATGGGTCTTGGCAGTAAGGGTGAATGTGAGAGGTGACTTGTTTGCTCCATACTCCCTGTGTTGACCTACAGCCTTGGGAGTAGCCAATGCAGCCTGGCTCAGGGGCTTTAGAGGGGGCCCTCTAAAGGTGGATGCCTGGAGCTCTCACACTGGGGAGACACAGAATGGGGCTCAGGTGCTGGTCTGAGCTGGCAGATGTAGATGTCAGCACTGTCTCATGGGTGCTCAGAAGACTCAATATTCTAGATTCTAGAATGCGTGTGACTGGTTTTGTTATTTAGTATTTCCAAGAAAGGAAAGGGTCTAAACAGTTATAAGCTCACAAGGTAGCTGCCTAGATGGCCGAGTCAGAGGGTGCGATTGTTGGTTGATGTTCTGTGTCCCTGGAAGGGATCCGTTTATGGGAAGGGACTCATTCTTTCTCATGGTCTGATACCAGGCTACAGAAGGCAGCACTGTCACCTTCATCTCAGATGGGATCCGGGCTGATGGCCAGCACTTTCCCCAGTACCTTCTGGGGAGAACTTGGATGTAGATTTAAGCTTGTTTGCTGGACAGTTCTCATGACTTTTCTCTGCCCTCCATTGTTGTGCATAAATAGAGCCTTGTCTGCCTCTAAAGGTGCAGGATGGTGAGTCCTGCCTGTAGGAACAGGGCTCTGTGGGGTTGATGGGCATGTGTATTTCATCCTCAGTGAGGAGGCTTCCAGCAGGCAGTATGTGGAGCATGGGTGATGATTGACACCTGTTTACCCCTGGGGGATCATGGGTGGGAAGTATTCCTAGGCCTAGAGAGAAGCAAATAGATGGAGAGGCTACTGGGGAAGAGCTGAGGATCTGTTGAGCATAGCTGCTGTCCACTGATGTCTACCAGGGAGCAAGGTGGGAGATACTCTGTGTCCTGTCTCAGCCGGTAAAAAGGCCATCTGCACATGCCACCTCTTAGGGCGCAGAGGGGACTCTGTTGGCAAGTGAGCTACATACAGACATGCAGTCGTGAGATACCAGAGCCCAGCACTGCGGTGGTTCTTATCCCACACGGCCATCCATGTTTTTTCTTTCTAGTTGCCTGTGTCCCCAACCACTGTGTGTGTTCTTCCTCCCAGAGAGTAGTCTGGGTCCTTTGGGGTCCGTGGAGTACGTATATTCTTCAGTCATTAGCTTTATTCCCTCCCTCCCTCCCTCCCTCCCTCCCTTCCTTATATAGGGTCTTATGTAGTTCAGGCTGGACTGGAACTTGCTGTGTAGCTGAGGATGATCTTGAACTCCTGATCCTTCTGTCTACACCTCCTGAGTCCTAGAATTGTAGGCATGAGTTACTATGCTTGATTTTATGTGGTGCTGGAATTGAATCCAGGGCTTTATGCATGCTAGGCAGGCACTCTACCAATTGAACTCTGAGCCTCATTTTGACCCTAGTGTTTGGCTGAGGAGGGGCTGACTTTAAAATACAGACAATCATATATGGTGTGCACTATTTATAACATATATTTCACAATATTTAAGGTTGCTGCTATAAAGCACAATGTAATAAACAGACTCAAAAGCTAGAATATAGAACTACATCATACCTGAAGGAGTGTAGAAAGGGAGACAAATCCTAGTGTTACTGAGTGAGAAGACAGAAGAACCATAAGTTAAGGAAATGTCAAGAGTTGTTTGAAGACGTGGACAGCAAGTATTTGGCAAGATGGAGAGAAGGCAGATGATCAGTCTGATAGTAGTTGCCCTTTAATAGCTGTGCAGGGCAACATTAGGTAAAGTTTTAAATGAAATCCTGACCATAGACATTATACCAAAACAAACCTGGTTGGGACAGATATTTGAAATATTCCTTGTGTTCTGCTCTATACACTTACATATTTATGACAGTTTTCTGTGCTAGGTGACAAGTAATAATTTACTGTCGTGTGTTTCTATGGGTGGGAGTCAGGCTTCACCCAACTGGCTCCTGTGCCTTAGGCTCTTGAGGCAGTCAGCTTGTAGGTGGGGCTTGTTCTCCCCAGAGCGGGGTCTGTGCTTCTGTTCCTGGGTGGCTTTGCTGCTGACGCCCTTTCTCCTGGCTGAGGGATCTTGGCAGGTGCCTGCTGTGGTGCTTGCCTCCAGGGTCTTTCCTTCAGACTCAGAAATGGCCATATGGTGAGACCAAGTCTGCCTGGGACTTCCCCCATCCATCCAACAGAGAGCCATCGAGGTGGTGCCTACTTGTATCTGTGGAGCCCCTTTGCGGGGAGGGGTGGGGTTCTTCCCTTGTTCACAGGTCCTGTCGTGGTTATAGGTGGAATGAACACCATCATGAGAGGTTGAGCAGCGCTGACATCCTGCTTGCACAGGAAGTGCCTGCAGTCTGGTTCTCACAGCCTTATCACAGATGGTTGTTGGCCTTTATGATTACTTTTTAAAGTGTATTTTATGTGTAGGGATGTTAGGCCTGCATGCATATCTGTGCGCTGCATGCATGCAGTGCCCACAGAGGCCAGAAGAGGGCGTTAGATCCCTGGGACTGGAGGTAACAGATGGTTTTGAGCCACCATGTGGATACTGGGAATTGAATTTAGGTCCTCTGGAAGAGCAGTCAGTGTTCTTAAGTGCTGAGCCATCTCTCCAGCCCTGTTGACTACTATTGAAGAACTTTACACTCATTTTTTAAATTAATTTTTTTCATACAATATATTTTGATCATATTTCCCTTTTCCCAATTCCTCCAAGATTCTCCCTACCCACTGAACTTCATGTTTATGTTCTCTCTCTCCACAAAACAAACAAACATTCAATAAGAAAAAAAAGCCAAACAAAACAAAAAGCCCATAAAAAGCAAAACCAACCAAATAAGCATAGAGTTGGTTTGTGTTGGCCATCCCCCTACCCTTCCCACCCCTGGCACAGGGCACTCAGCTTTTAAAATTCCCTTCCTTTAATCCTTCTCCTTTGCTTGCTGGGTGGGTCTTGTCTGAGAAGCCTTTTTCATTCTTTCATGTTTGAAGGGCGATTTTTCTGTACACAGGATCCTAGATGATTTTTTGTATTTTGTGAAAAATACCTCACCACTTAAAGTGGTTTACTCTTTTACTTTCATGGTGGTGCTGAGAAGTTGACTGTAATCCTCGTCTCTGTTCCTCCATAGTTTATTTTTTTTCTTGCCTCCTTCAAGACTTTGCCCTGGTATCAGTGTCCTGAAGTTTGAATGAGACACACTCAGGTTTGGATGTTTTCATATTTATTCTGTAGGGTGTTTGCTGAGATGGTCGCATCTGTGGTTTGTTCTGCTTGTCATTCATTTCAGAAATTTCTCAGTCATTACTACTTCATACTCTTGCTATCCTTTCTTCCTGGTACTCTTGGTATATTATGTACTCACGGCCTTTGAAACTGCACATTTCCAGATAGCCTGTTCTCTTTCTCTCCCTCTCTCCACCAGAGGTCAGTCTTAGGTGTTATTCATCAGGAGCCAGGTATCTTTTATTTTTACCTAACAAAATGATTCGAAATTTTATGCATATTAGTGTTTTGTCGGCATGTATGTCTGTGCACCATGTTTGTGCCTGGTGTCCAGGGAGACCAGAAGAGGGCATCAGATCCTCGAGAACGGAGTTGCAGTTGTGAACTGCCATGTGAGTGCTGGAAACTGAACCAGGTCCTTTGGAAGAGCAGCCAGTGCTCTTTACTGCTGAGCCATCTCTCCAGCCCCTTATTTTTATTTTTTGCTAGAGAATCTCTCACTGTCTTGGGCTCCAGGATTATGATAAACTGTCTGACTTGTGAGCCCTAGAGATTGCTGTCTCAATGTCCCCAGCACTAGGATTACCAGCTCGCCACATTAAGCTGTTACACAGGTTCTGGGGCTTGAACTCGGGTCCTCATGTTTGCATGGCAAGCACTTTACCAAATCAGCTTACCCCTGGCCCCCAACCGCCAGCCCTGTTCTGTTTATTTTAAGATCTTTTTTCTGTCTGTGCTTCAGTCTAGGACATTGCTGTTGACATTTCTCTGTGCTTACTGATGGTCCCTTCTGTGGCTGAGTCCCCAGTGGGTCTGGCAGAGGCCATCATTTTTTTCACTGCAATGTCTGCATTTATGGTTCCATCACTTTGTCATAAGACCAGTCTGCCCTCACTGGCCATCCACTCTCCCTTTAAGTCCTTAGTGTGTATGTCTCCATTGTTTCAGACATATGTCATAGCTGAGGTTGGTTCTAATGTGTGTTTTATGTCTTCGGGCTTTTCTTGCCTTTCACATACCTTGTGAGTTTTGCTGGAATGCAGACATGGTGTGTGAGGTGGAGGAGTTGAGGTTGATTGGTGTCTGCAGCTGGCTGTCTCTGATATTTGTTGGAGCCACGGCAGAGGGTTCGAATCTCTCCAGTATCTTTGTCTCTTTTTCTTCAGATGCCTTTGGTTTCTCTGAGTCTTCAGAGAGGCTGTGTTGGTAGTACTCCTTACTGCCCTGTCTTGCTCTGTTGGAGCCATGGTGGTGCAGCTGTCATGTGGGGGAGTGGTCTGTAGTCTGTGGTTAACTCCCAGTCCTGGTGGCCCTGTGCCTAGACTGTCCTCCGCATCTTGCCTGCTCTTCCCAGGTGAGGTGGAAGGCTTTGTGAGGGCGGAGCCCTTGCAGGTGGGCTAGGTGTCTATTAGAATCCTGACTCCTTGGGGATAAACTTTGGCTCTGGGGGTGCTCAGGGTGCATTTCACCACATTGCTTGTATCTCTCAGGGCCTGCAAGGATCTTTCCCTCAGGACTTTCCCTTCTCTTTACTGAGAACCAGGAAGGTTAGTAGAGGTGAAGCCCACAGCATCTGGAATGCCCAGTTGAGCTTTAAATATGAAGTGTCTCCCACAAGCTTGTGTGCTGATGCCTATTTCTAGCTGGTGGTACTATTTGGGGGAGGTTCTGGAAACTTCTGGTGATAGCATCTAGCTAGAGGAAGTAGGTGACTGGGGCAGGTCTTTGGGGGTATCCTGTCCCCTGCCCTTTTCTGTCTTCTCCTCTCTGTCCTATGCTCTGAGGTGAGCTTCAACTCTTGCTGCCATGATGTCCTGCCCAAGTATGTGGGGCCACGCAACCGAAAGCTGAGTGCTGTGTGACCAAGAGCCAAAACAAACAGCTCCCTTTAAGTTGCTTGTCAGATATTTGGTCACAGAATGGAAAAGTAACCAACACACCCCAAACATGGTGGTGTGGACTTCCCTTTTCTCACACGAGTCTGCACCCAGACTCCAGTGGCTTGTGCAGATGATTATCTGCACCCTTCTGCACCATGGTTCCTAGGGCTGTTCAGGCTAGCTGCTCCTGGCTGTGCCTCCCTCCTGTGTGTGCCTGCCCCCAGTCTCTGTGCTAACTCCGCAGCCACCGAGGCTTCTCCCGGGCTGTTGGTACTCACTGAGGAGAGGGGCAAGGGCCTTGAGCTCTGTCTGTGTAGAGCTGTGGTTGGAGTGAACTGTGGAGATTATTGCTTGATTGTCTTTGATAGTGTGAGCAGTTATGTTTCCCCTGTAGGAAACTGTGTGTGTGTTCTTGATTTTCTACTGAGTGAGGCGTGTGAAGCTGTAACTACTGCTCAGTGTGCTGGGGATGTGTGATAGCTGTAAATGCGATTGGTTTGAATGGTCCTTGTTTGTGTGTGCTTTGCTTGTCATGTTTCTATGTCGGTGTCATGTTCATTGAATCATAGGAACTCAGAGTTTCTCTGTAATCTAGAGCTCTCCTCCTTTCTAAGAACATAGCCACAAGCCCCCTATTTAGTGTAAACAATAAAAATTGCATAAAATACTCAGCCACACTAGCACGTGACCAATACAGAGCTGGTCACTACAAATGTAGACCATTTCTATCCTCATAGGAAGACAGAGCCTGTGCTGACTCGCAGTGGGAGAGACTTCTGACCTCAGCATACTCTGCAGTACCTTGGAGCAGTTGCCTGACCCAGGTGGCTTTTGAGCTGATGTGTGCCTCTGTCCTTGCGGGCATGTGTCTCATGCACGTGGTGTAGATGGGTTTGTGCGTAGTCTCTCTCTCTCTCCCTCTGTGTGTGATATGTATGTTTGAGCTGATGATCTTTTTCTGGCTTATTCTGAGCAGCTTTTTATATAGCCAGGAAATTGGCCTACCAGCTTTCACAGAAGCTGTAAATATTTTCCCTCTCCGCCTCTTGTCTTTTATTGCTCCTTTCAGCCACTAGTAGTTATTCACAGTGTTGGCTAAAGCGTTCTGAATGCTTCGCTTGTTGTTTTCTCTCTGAGACCTTGAAAAAGAGTTAAAAATATGAAAGCAGTGCATGGCAATTATAAGAATAAAAGAGAAGAAGAAGTAACCACTGCTGAAAGGACAACTGTTCCAAAATGTGGTGTTTTCTCCTTTCCTATTTAGAATGCCATGAACAGGATCCAAGGGCTGGGGTGGGGGAGGGGCTGGCTGGCTGGGCCTTGCTGCTGGGGACTTGTCTGAAGGCATGGTATATTTTGCCCACCCTCCCTCTCTTCTTCCCGCCTTCCCCTTTTCTGGTTGTGTGGCCCAGGCTGGCCTCAAACTTGTAGCTCTTTTACCTCCACCTCCCAAGTACTGGGGTTATGTGGGCTCTTTAAGATAGAAGCCGCCATGTTGATGGGTGCTAGCATAAACCATTATTTTATGTTCTCTGGGGTATAAGAGGTAGACATGTTTGCAGTTCCGCCGGGCCCTTCCTTTCTCCTCCTGCTCCTCCCAGCCTTGGGAGGCCTGTTCATGTGTGGTGAGGGAGGACCCACAGGGCTTCAGGGTGCCTGCCCCACTCCACAGGCGATGGGAGTGTTGTGTGCCTATACTTCCTTATCTGTGCTTATTACAGCCCTTAAATTTGGTGGGAGAAGATTAGAGGCAAATATTAGGATGTCAAATGATAATTTCTGCTGTGACCTTCAGGAGGTCATGTTTTCCCACACATCTGTAGGAACATGAGAGAAATATTAGTAGGGTTGTGGGGCTATCTTTATATACAGAGGTTTTTTTTTTAATTTTTTAAAAATAATTTGTGTGTGAGCGCATGTGTGCATGTATGAGTGTGTGATGTATGCACATGCTATGGTACAGGTATGAGGGTTAGAGGACAGCTCTGTGGATTTGCTTCTCTCTGCCTATATGTGGGTTCTAGGGATTGGACTCAGGTCACCAGCCTTGTGTGACAAGTGTCTTTACTCAAGAGAACCAACTTGCTGGTCCTTTATGCAGGATTTTATTTTATATTGTATTTTTGCTTTTCTGAGACAAGGTCTCACTCCTGGCTGGCTTAGAATTTGCTATTCACACCAGGCTGGCCTTGAATTCCAGAAACCTACCTGCCTCTGCCTCCCTGAGCACTGGGGTTAAAGGAGTGTGCCATCGTGCCCAGCCCCTGTATGCAGGATTTAAGACTGTATTCAGGTCTCTAACTGTGGGATTGTGGTTGGCTCCTCATATCTTGTGTTTCTTTACAGCCTGTCCGGCTTTTGCTGTGTGTTGTAAGGTCGCTGGAGGTGGGCTTTTCTGCTCTAGCAGGATTTCCCCTTTCCTCTCCTTATCTCCCCTGTCTGAGATAAGATCCTGGTATGTAGCAATAGCTATCTGCGGACTCTCAGTCCTTCTGCCTCAGCCTCCTGAGTGCTGGGATACAAACATACTACCGTGTCTATCTTGGACCCAGAATTCTCTTTACCTTAATTGGGTTGAATTTATGGGGTCTCTTGTTATTGCTGGCTCTGAACCTTCTCCCCCTGGTTTTTATAAAATGAGAATAAACTGTAGGGAGGCTGTAAATAGCTCAGCCAACCTGGACCTAAATGTGCGTGGAGTAAGTTACCGCTTTCCCTTGCCCATCAAGTGGCTTTGGTAGCCTTGTTAAACTTGACAGGACAGTGTCAGTCAGGGCTTATTCCTAGGTCCTCTGGTCTGTCCTGTCGATCTGTGGTCTTCTTTGTGCCAGTCCGTGCCAACCTGTTTTCTGTAGGACTAAAGGCGGTTGACACTAAGTTGTGAGGACCTCCAGCTTCCTGCTGCTGCTGCTCCCTCTCCCGCGTTCCCTTCTTTCTCTTCTTTCCGTCCTCCTCCCTCCTCCTTCCTTTCCTCCTGCCCCTTCCCCACTCCTCTTCTTCCTCCTCTTCCCTCTTCCCCTTCTCCTCATCCAGCTCCTTTCTCAGACTCCCTAGAACCAGGATTATAGGTGTATGCTACCGTGCCTGACACAATTTGTTCTTCTTTTTTTTTTTTAAAGATTATTTTGGATATTTGGGGTTCCTTGAGAGTTCCGTTTTGTTTCTGTGAAAAACATTATGGGGATTTTGCTGCCTACTGCTCTGGCTGTGGATCTCTCTGGACTCACAGCTTCTCTACTGCTCTCCCAGCCCATGCAGTTATTACTTGGGTTCTTTGGGTGTTGTTTTGCACTGGACAGTAGACAATCTTTTGATTCCTTGTTTAATTCCTGCTTGTTCCTTATGATGTTATCCTAAGTGAGATGGGTTTTTAGCTTGGCTTTTGGATTGTTTATTATGAGTATAAGAAACACTGTGTGTGTGTGTGTGTGTGTGTGTGTGTGTGTGTGTGTGTGTGTGGTGATTCTTTATCTTGCTGTTTTGCTAAATGTATTGGTTCTAAGAATTGTCTCTCTTTGTGTATAATACTGAGTTTTGTATTTCCAAGATCATGTTGTCTTTGAGAAGAGGTAATTTCTCTCCCCCCTTCAGTGTGACACCTTTCTTTCTTTTCTCGCTTGGTTTTTCTCACTGGGACACAGATTGCCATATTGCACAGAAGGGTGTGGGCATCTTTGCCTTGTTCCTGGCCTCAGCAGAAAAAGTCTTTCTGTAGTTGGTGTGCTTTGCTGTGGATCTTTTGGGTATTGCATGCTAAAATTATGGATAGTTCCTCAGGATCCCTCTTTGCTTTTTTTTTTAAATTAAAATTTTCTTGGATTTTATTTATTTTTATGTGTGTGAGTGTCTTTCCTGACATATATGTCTGTGCACCACATGTGTGCAGTGCCTGTGGAGGACAGAAGAGGGCGTCAGATCTCCTGGAACTAGAGTTAAAATTTTTAGCTATCAAGTGGTGCTGGGAATTGAACCTTGGTCTTCTAGAAAAGCAGTCAGTGCTCTTAACTGCTGAGCCATCTCTCTAGTCTCTTTGCTTTTTGTATCCAAAAAGAACTCCCCTTCTATTGAAAAAATAAGTTAAATTATTGTTACTGTAGTACTGGAAATTGAACACAAGACTTCAGCACTACTGAGCCATACCCCAGCACCAGCATGAACTTGTGCTGTTGGCTTATATTTCTTTTTAGCATGGGAGTAGCTATTTATTTTTCCTCTTATTCTTTTGTGGTTTCAAGTTTATTGTTTACATCTTGAATTCCTCTGGATTTTGTTTGTAAAGAAACACACATACACATATGTCTATATATACATATACATATACATATACATATACATATACATATACATATATGATTCTGGAAATAAGCACTTGCCCACTGGCCTGGTGTTCCTTATCTGTTGCCTGACCTCACCAGTGGGAAGTGCCTGGGTCCTTCTGCCAGCTTTGGCCTCCTAGGCCTTCTGGGGACAGTGTCGTCAGGCTGCCTGGGCATTTGTGCCTGTTTCCTGCTAGGACGTGTGACAAATATGCTAAGAGCCAGTCTCAACTCTCACATGGTCCCCATGAAAATGAAATTACTTCACGACGGTCTTCTTTTCTTCCTTTAAAAGAGCATTAGAGAAAATCACAAATCACCTGCAGATTCCATCTCTCAGAAATCTCCATCCTTGTGATGGCCGACATCACAGGTGGGCAGCAGGTTACCTGACAAGTGTCCCCTGTCCCCAGCTTCAAGGGTTAGAGTCTGTTCTTCTGGGATCACGGGGCAGAGCACAGAGCTAAGAGGTACTGCTGAACTTGAGATAAACCATTATTGGTGCAAGAGGGTTACCTCTGCAGTGCTCCTAACAGCCAGCCAGGAATGGAGTTTGGAACTGTGTGTTCATGTTAGGCCATGTTTGTGAATGTCCTGCCCTGCCTTATGGGGTGACTGCTTGACGCCAGCTAGCCTCCCCCAACGTTCTCATTTGCTTGCTGTCACTAGTCTTTTCACTGGCTCTCACCCTGTGCCCCTCTGTGGCTAACCACAGTCACACTGTGCTTTTGCCACATCTTGGGGCTCTCTATGCTGATGTGCTCGAGGTTGTCTGCTGTTGTCTCTGTTCCAGTGTTGCGGGGTCACTGTCCTCTCTCTGGCCTGGTTGGTTTTCCTTCCCTCCAGGATGTTTTGACATGGTATTTGTTCTGCAGTTTCCCGCCTCGTGCATTTGTTCTGGTGTCTTCACCCCTATCCTTGGCTGTTACGTTAAGGACCTTTTCCAGTAGTGCCTTCTCCCTATCCCTTGACTCTACTCTCCAAGGTGAGGTGAGAAGTTGCCCCCACTATTATTCTATTGTTTCAGGTACAGCCATCTCTCCACCTAGCTCAGATTGGCTGTCTCTGTCTCAGAACTTGATAACGGTTGATGTTACTGTCATACTGAGTCTTACAGCTCATGTGGGGCTAGGAAGAAATGTGTAGGGGTTAGGAGATGACTGCTCCTGAGGGGAGGCAGGGCAGGACTATGATGTAGCTTGCTTGCTTGGGATGGAAAAATACGGGCTTAGAATTGATTGATTGACTGTTGGTTGGGGAGCCTTGGTAACCCAGGGATGGCATGCTGGAGGAGGCGGTGGCCTGTGATCATGCATGGTAGCAGTGTTGAGCTTCTAAGACTCTGAGGACAAAATGTAGAGACCCTGATGTCAGAGAAGGAGGGTCTGCACTGTGTGATGTGGGCCAAGGGTCAGGAGCTCAGGCCTGGTGGTTCTGAAGATCTGGAGGTTGTTGTCTTTTACTGAGGGATGAGGGGGACTGTGTTCTGGAGGGCTGACGCTGTTCTGGAGGCTGGCTGTGTCTTCTGGAGACTACTCTGGCTGCAGCAGGAACAAAGACCGAGAGGGGAAGAGCAGACAGGAGACACTTTGGAGGAAGAAATGTAGCAGTTTGGGGCTGAGCAGTGTAGTCAGCATAGTGCTCCGCTTGCTTCAGTGGTAAAAGCAGAGGACATAGGGATGGGCTGCATGTGGGCAGATCCATGATGAGCTGAGGAATGGGGACATCACTACAATGATGGTCACCCTGAGGGGAAAGGTTGTGGGAGTGTGATGGTCTGAGAGAGGCAAGTACATGGCAGTATATGATGGAACAAATATTTGAGTAGGTGGGACAGTGTGTGGGCATAGATGAGCACAGAGTTTGTGAACGTGAGCATGGGCATGTGTGAGTGTGGAACTTGTGAGAGTGAACATGTGTGAGTGAGTGTGAATGTGGGTGTTGGTGAGTGTGGAACTTGTGAGAGTGAGCTTGTGTGAGAATGAGTGTAGGCATGGACTGGTAAGTGTGGAGCCTGTGAGAGTGAGCATGGGCATGGGTGAGTGTGGAGCCTGAGAGTGAACATGTGTGAGTGTGGACATGGACAGGTGAGTGTGGAGCTTTTGAGAGTGAGCATGTGTGAGTGGACATGGACAGGTGAGTGTGGAGCTTTTGAGAGTGGGCATGGGTGAGTGTGGAGCCTGTGAGAGTGAGCATGGACTTGGGTGAGTGTGGAGCCTGAGCGTGAACTTGAGTATGTGTGCTTGAGTATGGATACAGGTGAGTGTGGGCACAAACGAGCGTAGAGCCGGGGAGAGTGAGCGTGTGTGAGTGAGCATGCATGACACTGTGAGTATGGAACCTGTGAGAGTGTGTGAATGAGTGTAGAAAGGAGTGAGGGTCTGTGAGATCAGAGCAGTGAGAAGGCAGGTCACGAGGACCCAGGGGAGCCTGGTCATGGGTGAGGGAGCATGTCCATAGGACCTGCTGGGCACTTCCTATGACTCATTGTAGTGCTGACCTTGTCCTTTTCAAGTTGTCCTCTCCCTGCTCTCCATGGAGTATTTTCAGTCATGTATTTAGATGGCTGTCTAATTCTTCACAGCTGAAGTGACCTCTCACAAATAGTAAACACAGGGGTTACTCTTGTCTAAAGCACTTTCTTGGTGCTGTCTGGGTCATAGTTCTTGTGCACCACAGTGAGCATAGGGAAAAGTCAGATTAATGTTCTAAACAAGAACTGGATTGGAGGGGCTTGCAGTCCCAAAGTACTTCCCGAAGTGTGAACACATGCTCTCACAGCCATGTCCGTGTAGCCTTGAGCATGATTCCTGGCAGGGCCACTTTGGAGGGGTTTGCCAGGTTCCGGACAGGATGAAACTGGATCTCTGACAGTATCACCCTGGTTCTGATCCATTTCCAAATAAGGCAGATGCTGTACTGCCACAGCAGCTGAGATGGGTGTGGGGTCCAGGTCTCGCACAGCTGGACTTCCTGGTGTGAGCCAGAACCAGGGAGCATGTGGTCGGTGTGGGCCTGTGGGTATGTCCTGGTGGCAGAGCCAAGTTGTGCCAGGAATTGCTTGCCTCACCTCCCCTTCTTTCTGGGTGGTTTTGTGCTCGTATGAGGAGATGAACAGAGGTGATGTTTGAGTGGGCAGAGCACGTGTTGGGATCGCTGGCTTCTCTGGACAGTGAGGCACTAAGATGCGGACATCAGGGGAAGGTGCAGGCTGTGGAGGTGCTCAGCTGGTTCCCACAGAGGCTGAAAGTGTGTTTTCATCTACATAGGAGGGACAGAGCGAGGGGTCTCAGGCTTAAAGGTGTGCCATGTTAGTGTCTAGCCATGCCTAGTCCATGTCTGGCCAGCTGAGTGGTCATGAGACACAGGTGCACATATATCACCATGCCAAAGTCCCTGGTATCATTATACCCTATGTTCCTAGGCAGGTGTCCCTCAGTACAGTTGTTATGTGCAAAGCTCATGTGTGTAAGTGACAAGAGAGGCCAGTATGTATGCTCTAGGCTGGGGAAGGTACCCTCCAGCCAGTTCCTCATTTAGCTTCTTCTGTAGAGGTAGTGCAGAAATGGCAGCATGCCCAGGTGCTGTTGAAGTGAGAACTGAGTCTAGAACCTAGGCTTCTCTTGTCCTTGCTCAGTTCAGACCATTCCTGCTGGCCTGTCCTGAAGTATGGCTTTTCCTCTTGTCTCCATTAAGGATCCCATGCTCTGGTTCTGAAACCTAATGACACATGTGTCCATTTGTGTGAGCAGTGGGAGTACTGGATAGATGGGACTATGTGGGTTGGGGCCCCTATGACAAGTAGCCGGGAGAGGATTGTGTTGGGTTGCCAGTGTCCCCCGCTGAGAGACTTGCTGTAAGCACGTGGAAGCCCAAGTTTAGCAGGGCAAGGCACACATGTTTTGCTCTGAATCACAGAGCCCCTTTGCAGAGCTTACCTGGGTTGGGGTTCTTGGACCAGGTAGCAGAGGCTGGGAGATCATAGTTGGGCTTTGTCTGTGATCAGACTGGGAACTTGGTTAGTGGGCTTTACATCTGTTTCATGACGTAAGTCCCACTTCTAGTACTGAAGAGCACTTGGAGTGTTGACAGGGAGCCCCCTGGATGAGAATAAGGAGAAAGTATGGCAGGTGAGACCTTTAGCTGTGTTAGAGCTCCATGTGCTGGATTTGGTGGCTACTTAGGAAAGAAACAGCAGTCCTGGAAGACTGGCTGCCTTGAAGGTCATGCAATGGGCTCTTTCACTGAGAGCTTCTGGGGGCTCCACTGCCCTTGCCTTCTCCCCTGCTCATAACCCTCACCCTGCCCAGAGGCCTGGGCAGGACTGTATCTTCCATGACTCAGCTTCTACCTGGGCCCAGAGGAGCAGTGAGGCCCGAGGGCCAGACCTGCTGAGATCGTCCTCTGTGTGTATATGTCCCATTTCCTGTACCCTTTCACTGTGGGCATTCAGCTGTGTCTGTCTTTTGGCTGCTGCCAACCTAAGTTTCCACGTGGAAAGCATTTTTACTTATCTGGAGAATACGCCGGGGACTTGCTGGTTAAATGGTGGTCCAGATTTAGCATTTCAAGGACCAGCCTAAACTGCTTCCTTCAGCAGTGTAGAGGGTTTCTGTTTGCTACCCTTTTCACTGACGCTGTTTTAGCATCCTAACCATTGTATCTTCTGCCTTGATTGGTTGGTTATTTATTTTGGATTTTTTTTTTTTTTTTAAAGACTAGCTCTACCTATGTAGTCCGGACAGTCCTAGAACTCAGTTTGTAGACCAGCCTACCATCAGAGTTGCAGTGACCCTCCTGCCTCTGTTTTCTAACACTAGGATTACAGTGTGCCCCACCGTACCAGGATCCTCTATGGTTTTGGATTGGCATTTCCTCAGAGGCAAGTGATGCTGAGCCTCTGCCTGTGCTTGGCCTCTCTGCCTGGCCTTGCCGCACTCTGCCTTGTCTTTGTAGTGCCCTATTGCTGCTTTCAGTGGGGACAAGGCAGGGAGGCAGTGTCTCCTGTGTGTGTGAAACCCACCTGGGAGTCCCGCTAAGGCATCCGTTTGAGAGTTGGTTGATGTCCGGTTTTCTCTGTGTTCCTTGTGTGGTCTGTGATGCTCCTTTTCCTTGCCAACTTTTCCCCATCATTCATTTTCCTGCAGTTCTCTCTCCATGATTTTCAGGACACTCAGTGGACAAAACTCTGGGAGTGGTTCAGGCCTAGCCGTGGCTAGGTAGCCTGGGCTCTGCTCCTCTGAGCCTTGCTTGTGGGTGGGTGTTCAGGTTCTGCCTGTCTGGGATAAACTGGGCAGTGACTTCAGTTTCAGTGGCAGAGGCAGGCCTTGTGAAAAACTAACCAACCAACAGACAGACAGACAAACATATAACATTATGTCTGTAACATTTGCAGTTTTTTAAGTGTGTACTTCAGAGGGCAAAGTACACTTGCATTATTGAATGGCTTTGACATGCCCAGGGCAGCACTAGCCTGCTCATGGGACACTGACTCTCCTCCCCCATGCCACCTTTTGACCAAGGCCTACCCAGGGCATCTCATGCTTGCTCACACCAGGCCCTGGCTGAGTCCCACACTTGGGCTTGGTTGGGCTACACTGCCCTGGGCCTGACTGGCACAGAGCCTAAGGGAGCACTGGCAAGGTTTGGGGGCCTTTAAGTGTGACCACAGCTCCTTCCTACTTCCCTGAGCAGGGCTTGTCATGGCTGATACTTGGCTCTTCTGGTCCTGCTTCTTGTTTGGGAGCACTGTACATACACGGCATGGGGTTTCCATCTGTCCTCTGTTTCTTGAAAGTTCTGAGCATTGGGATTGACTCCCCAAACCTCTCCCCTTGCCCCAACTCCCAGAAGAGCCCCATGGCGTTGGATGGCATGTGCTCATGTGGCACTGCAGAGTGGCCCTGGCTCCAGCAGGGATGCTGCTGCTCAGCTTTGTTGTCTTTTGGAAGCAGATATATGACGCTGCTCCTGCCACCTTCCCTACAGCCCCAACTGGGCACAGAACAAGGATGTGGGTCAGTGGGACATAGGTGCCCTGTGCCTGACTCTGGCTAAATGAAGACTGCTCAATTTTACATCACAGGGGCAGCCCACAGGGCCCAGCTTGTGTGTGGATGGTCTCCCTCTGAGGAGTAGAGACCCCATGTGGATAGAGGTCCCCCATACACACCCCTAGCTCCTCACTGTGAAGCTTGCCCTCAGGTTTCCTCACTGGAGCCTTTGCTCCCTGTTTGGGGTAGTGGCTGTGCTCTAATTTCCCCTTTTCCTCTTCATTTACAGCCAGAAAACCTGCAGAAGAACTGGCTTCGGGAATTTTACCAGGTAAGAGTCTCTGAGCAAGCACTTTCCGAGTAGCCATTTGGGTGGTGAGTATCTTCATTGTGGTGTTTTGATGCCAAGGTTACATCTCGTCCACATGGAGCGCAGGAACGGATGTCACTAGGTCAGTCCTAGGAAGCAGTTGTTGTCATCTCCCAATGATTGACACTTGGCGCTTTGGCTCCCACCTGGAAGGGAGGGAAACAGAGAATACAGAGGGCCTTGGTGGGGGTGCTTCTTTGAGTTGGGTGCCTGTACCATGATGAATAGCACTTTTCAGGAGGGGTCCCTTAGCTGCAGCATGAACATGGACAGGCCCATACAGATGACATGACCACATGGGGCCTGCCACAGGTCTGGGTGGGAAGCAATGGGGGTGTCACTTTGAATAGATAGGCAGGAGTCTCCAGGTACATCCCAGTAGGAGGACGACTTAATGCAGCAAGCAGCCACCTGGTTCTGCAGTTGGCTCTGGGTGGATGACAGATCTCTGAGCAGATGATATGTAGACCTGGAGGAAGGGAAGGGCTGAGCAGCCAAGAAGGGTAAACCAAGGTAATTGGGTAAGTGACCACAGCCCAGAGGACAGCAAGGCATGCTGTATTTGTACACAAAGGTTCCCACAGGGTTTTCACAGGGTTAAGCCAGTTTAATTCTCTCAGCTTTGTTTATTTGTTGGGTGGAGGTGGACAAGGGTGGGACCCAAGCCATGCAGGAGACAAAGCGACCGGGAATTATAGATATCCCAGGGCCCTTGGCGCACACCTGCCTGTAGCTCTGCAGCTTGCTGGAGGTGCAGGCTGGGTAGAGACAGGGTTGGGGGAGTCACAGTTTGTACTGGTCATCCTGGGTACAGTGATGTAGGTCTCTTGGGGCTGAGTCTTTTCATCCCACACAACACTTGGCAGCTCTCTGTTCTACTGGCCACCACATATGTCTACTAGGCATTTGGATGTGGGCTCATTCAATCCGAATTTAGCATTCTGAGCCTCCCATCATCCGGGTTTTACACTTGGTTCTGGTTAGGGATGTAAGGCAGACTTTTGGTGTGTATTTAAGGCCAAGGAAGGAAAGGCCCTGAGTATGCTTGGGTTGGGACAGATAAGGAGTTGGTAGTCACAGAAGGGCCCAAGACAGTGCGGAGCAGGGCAGGGCCCTACCTTTTAAGGATCTGAGGTCATAAGGAGATGGACTTTGCCATGGGAGGGCCTGATTTAGAGAGGGGCTGGTCAGGATCCTGTCAGGGAAGGGTCTGAGGTAGTGAGGGGCAGGGTCGGGTCCTGCATAGGAGGACGAAGGTAGCAAAGGTGGGGTGGAGACCTGTTGTGGAAGGGTCTGAGGTGGTATGTGAATATGGAGGCCTCTGTCAGAAGAAGATCTCAGTGAGTGAGCAGATCAGAGCCATGTCAGAGGTGGTCATAGGTGGTGAGGGGCCAGTTGGGTTCAGGGTCTGGGAGCCATGAACCTTGTCTCTGGAGTACCAGGTCTGGGTCTTGTGGAGCTGGTGTGGCGTGGCCTTGAGATTGTTTTATGAGCTCATATGATTGTGTGGATACCCACAAGGTGGTAGGCATGTATTCCTCCTGTTCTCACAGTCCCTGTATGATATGGTGCATGTTCTTAGGTTAAACCAGGGAGCTCATGGAACTTGGTGTAGGTGATGGCCACAGTAGAGATGGCATCACTCTGTTGGTTGTAAACCAGTTCTAAGAGTGATTGGTGCAGGGAGAGTCATATCTAGGATTACCCTGAGGTACAAGGGATCAGAGTTCCCAGCATGCCATGGAGTCAGCATGGATCAGTTGATAGAAGGATATAGTTTGGGGTGAGGGAGAGGCATGAGGAACAGCATGGATACAGGATCCTCCTGGAACTCTGGTCCCAGACTTGATAGAACTCTGTCTAGCTGGTATTAAATGTGGTGCAGAAGGATCCTGCTTGATCATGTCTCTCCTGCAGAAGGGTCTTGGTCTTGCTTTCTGGGAACAGGGATTGGCTTGTGGAAAATAGCTGTCTATGCCAGTCCCCAGGCGTTTAGTTGGGTGGGAGATGTAGCCTTATATTTGGGCCCCAGCTGGCTCCCCTGGCCCTCTGAGTCTCTGTTCCTGGTTCCTTGGTGACAGATGGAGGCATGACATGGTGAAATGATAGACTCCTGTCAGGTGAGGCCAGGAGAGCAACAAGAGCAAGTGGGAGCTAGGTCTGGGTATTTGAAGATAACTCTGGTCAGTGATGTTCCAAGATGCTCATCACAGAAATCCAGAACGTGAATCTGGAGCTAGGCCTGAGAGTATGGAGCTGGTGCATGTGAGTTTGGTTCTGGGGGTACTCACCAGAGAAAGCCAGTACAGGAGCTGTGTGACTAGAGCTAGGTCTGGCTTGCCCTGTGTCTATCTGATTAATTTCATCTGGGTACTTGCCTTTTTAAAGCAGGCTCTCAGTGCTGATCTGAGGGGTCTTGCTGGTGTCGCATACTTGCCCTCACTCTCCACTGGCTGTTTGGCCAGGTCCCGGTTCCTCACCCTCATTGGAGGGAAGCATGAATGAGCTTGCAGCTTGTGCTCTGAATGTATGGTAAGGACAAAGGGTTCATGTTGTGAAAATTGGGGAGAAAGAGAAATAAGGCCTCTCCTACATATTTTAGCATGCCATTTCAATTATAGTGCCAAATGTACATACCACAGTAAATTTCAGAGCCGTTGCCTCAGCCCACTCATTTATTAGTTTGTTTGTTCATTCATCATTCATTCATATTAACTTCATTCATCTGGGAGGCACCAGCATGAACAGGGCAGACATTGCTCTCTTGAGCATCTGTGCATCATGGTTGGGATGAGGAACCTTTTTCTTGGTGTAGTCATGGACAGCCTCCAAGGGAGATTAGGAGGAGCCCTTGCTGACTTTGTGCTGATTTTGTTTCTTCCAGCCTTAAAGGTGGGGTAGCTAGAAAATTAGCTTCAGTTTTATTGATATCGACAAAGGTAATATACTTTAGTGTTTGAGCTCTCAGAACAGGGGCTTCTTGACTTGTGTGTTGGTGTGCCCAAGCATTTGTCTGCCTGGCATGTAGTGTGTGTGTGTGTGTGTGTGTGTGTGTGTGTGTGTGTGAAGGGGAGGGGCAGTTGTTAGTTGACTATCATTCTGAAGAAACTGAACAAAGAAAAAGTTAAAAATATCTTCTCTGTTACATTCTACATCCAACTTGATATATACACACACATTAATATGTATGTGTCTATCTATATGGGGCTGCAGGGGATACATTATAACTTCCATAAGTGGTTCACATACATATACCCTTTTCTATAATACTCAGAACAGTTTGAGTAGCTTAGCAGTATTTCCTTATATGGTACACTTTGAGTTTTTGAAGTTATTTTTCTATTACCAGAACTTCTAGGTTGTTTGAATTTGGTAGCACTATAAGGATAATTTAAAAACAGAACAGGATATAATGTTATTTGTACAAATATAAAACAAGAGAGTTGTCTTAGTTACTTTTCTATTGCTGTGATAAAATACCACAACCAAGGCAACTTATGAAAGAAAGCATTTCATTTGGGACTTAGAATTTCAAAGGGTTTCGAGTACATGATGGTGGAGCAAAGCTGTGATAGGAATAGCTGAGAGCTCACATCTTGATCCATAGGTAGGATTGCGTGTGAATGCACGCGCGCGTGCACACACACACACACACACACACACACACACAGAATGATGCAAGTCTTTTGAACCCTCAAAGCCTGCTTCCAGTGACACACTTCCTCCAACAAGAACACAATTATTCATAGTTCCACCAACTTGGGCCTAAGTATCCAAAGATAGGAGCATCCTTATTCAAGACACCACCCAGGTATTAAAGATTTTTAAATTGATATGAGAGCTATTTTGCATTTATTAATAAGGACCAGAAAGATGTAAAATGATTCAAAGAAGAAGCCGGTGCTCAGAGGTCCTCCCCTCAGCAGTTCTGAAGTGAACTGACTTAATATATGTGAAGGTGGCCAGTGTCTACAGCAGGGCAGTCATCATGAGCATCCTTCACAGCAGGCCTCTCCTTGATCGCGGGCATGTGCCTTGCTGTGTCTTTAAATATTCAGACTTACCAAACAGTTCACAGATAGCAAAGGTGAGATAGCAAGAGGTGAGTTAAACAGGTGCTAAGCTCTGTCCTTAAAGTCTTCCACGGTCTTTCCTTACAGGGCTTTTAAGAACTGGGTGATGGATCATATCTGTGTCCAGCGAACATGAAAGAACATGTTTATCCTCCTGCCTTAAGAAAACCAGAACCAGGCAAAGCGCATGCACCCATGTTTCAAGCACTAGACAGCACACACCCTTGGACAGTGGTCCCTGTGGGAGGGAGCAACTGAGGGAAGCACTCTGCTCACTCAGCTTGTAGCAGAGAGAATTTCCATAGCAGCATCCAGCAGCCTCTTAAGGAGGTGAAGAAGCCACAGGAGAGCATGGCCTGCAGTGAGGAAAACCAACTGTTAGTGTGGTTCGGGTTGCCTTTTTTTTTTTTTTTGTCAACTCTAAAGATCCTGCTTGTAGTTTTCCTCACTGTCAACTGCCCACTTCTTCTTTTCACCAATTTTTGCCCTTTCTTTTCCTTACCCTGGGTTCATTCTGTTCTTTTATATCTAGCTTCTGAAGATGGAAGACAGAATGAAAAAAAATCAGAATACAGCATGGAATATGATACTCAAGATCCTAGAGGAAGTCAAAGATAGTCTGGGGACCAGCACTGGCACTTTATGCCAACAGATTTGAAATTTTATATGAAGGGAGCCAATTCTTGGAGAACCATAGCGTCAGTGTTTACTCTAGAAGCAGTAAATGAGTGTGGCCCTATAGTAAATGAGCTTGGTCCCGTACTCATTAGATTAAAATTTTGCTCATATATTTCCCCTAAACCCTCCAGGTCCAGATGGCTTCACTGGTGAGTTCTGTCCAACATTTCAGCAAGAAGCAATAACAGTTTTACAGGAACTTTCCAAGAAAATTGAGTCACAGTTGATGCTTCCTAACTCAGCCTGTGACATGAACACTAATTATCCTGGCACCCAAAGTAGACAGACATTACATGATAAGAAAAACACATATCAGTATCCACCCTGGAAACAAGTACAACACTCCTTAAAGGTTCAGTAGATCAAAATGATTTGTTGTCAAAATGTCTTCTAGAACTGTTGCCCTCGACATTAGCCAGAGAAGCTTTCCTCTGCAGTGGTCAGCAGTCAATGCAGAGAACTATAACTGATCAGAGTGCTGAGTGATGCTCAGCCCTGAGTGAGACGTCATGTTAATTCTCACCCCCAATGGTCAGGGACCATCACTGAAGAGGGGCAGGAAGAATATAAGAGCTGGAAAATGGGGAGGGATGCTGTGAAACACTGTCTTAAGGACATGACATAGCCATGGCATCCATGGACTCACTGCAGCTGTGATTAATTGCACGGGCTCACTCAACACTCCCAACAGTCCAGCTAATTGGACTAAGTGGATTATTAACCTAAAAAAGGAGAGGACATGAAACAGGGAGGGGGACTTTTGGGGATACCTGGAGGGAGTGGAAGGGAGAATTGCGGGGAGCATATGGTCAAGGTGCATTGCTTACATGTATGAAATTGTCATATATTAAGTAGAAGGTATTCTGTTTTAAAAGATTGAGCAAATCAAAGCTATAAACATGAAAATACTCACACATGCATCATGATGATAGTTTTTCCTTAATTTCTGTGGGGGGTGGGCTCTGGTACATCCCACAGATATGAAATGGCTCAGTATTTCGTAGAATTTGTGTACATCTTCCCACAGGGTTTACTATCTAACACAATGCGGATACTGTATAGTTATCACTTATATTGTTTAGAGAATAACAAGACAAATGTCTGTGTATGTTCAGTACAGAGGCTGCTTTCCTCCAGGTATTTTCAATCTGGTTGGCCAAATCCTTGTGTATAGAACTACAGATGTAGTTAATGTATAATGACTTAGGAATTCAAGGCCAGCTTAACATTCAGGTATCAATGACTATAATTTACTATGTTGATTGAAGAAAAAAACCATATTTGTCTCAACAGATGTAGAAAAATCATTTGAAAAAAAATTTGTAATATGTTTGATTAAAAATCTAAAGCTACTGAGAAAACAGCCAGGTGTGGTGATACACATCTTTAATCCCAGCACTCAGGAGGCAGAGGCCAGTGGGTCTCAGAGTTTGAGTCTAGCCCGATCTACATAGTGAGTTCAGGCCAGCCAAAGGCTACATAGTGAGACCCTGTCTCAAACAAATGAACAAATAAATAGACTAGTGTAGAAAACAACTTCCTCTGAACTGTGGAAGCCTGTGTAGTCCCCTCAGTTCACTTGTATCTAATGGTGACAAGCATAATGACTTTTTTTTTTGAGACAGATTTCTCTGTGTAGCCCTAGCTGTCCCAGATCTCTCTCTGTAGACCAGGCTATCTATCCTTGAACTCACAGACATCCATCTGCCTCTGCCCACAAAGTGCTGGGATTAAAGGTGTGCACCACCATTGCCCAGCTTGCATAATGACTGGAGGATCAGGGTAGTGTTGCCTGTCTCCTCATTGTGGTGTTGAAGGGCCATGCCACTGCAGTGCAGCAAGAAATGAAACAAAAGAGAAGGAATAAAACCCTCCATTGGCAGAAGACATTGCCGACTGCCTAGAAAATCATGACCGTCCACAAAGACTTTGGCTGCTGTACTTCTAACTGGATATATTTAGTTTTCAACATATAAGGCCAGTGTGAAAGCATGTTTTTATTAGCTACAGACAACTATAAACTTAGCATTAAGAAAAGCATTAGCAGTAAAATGAAATACCTGGGCAAACTCTAATGTCATGTCAATATATACACTGAAAAGCTTCAAGACACCAATGCAAGAGCAAAGAAGATGAAGAAGTTGAGAGATGCCACATTTGTGGATTAGGAGATGTGAATTATGTCAGAGTGTTAATTTTCCATCATCTGATATACTACTAATCTAATGTAGTTGTGATAAAAATCTCAGCAGAAGACAGGTGTGTGGTACATGCTGGTAATCTCTGTACTTGGGCGGCTGAGTCAGGAGGATCATGAATTTGAGAACAGCCTAGGCTGTATAATGAGACCCTGTCTCAAAAAAATTCTCAACAGAAGTTTTTGATGCAAGTATAAAATGTGATTCTAAAAATATATGGGCAAGGAAAGGAACTAGAAGAGCCAAACAGTTTGAAGCAAAACAGGATTTGAGGACTCACGTTCTGGTTTCAGGAAGTGTCATAGAGCTGCAGGAGTCAAGACATGCATTGGCAGTTGTGTGGAGGCAGAGGGGCGTGGCAGCAGAGATGGATATGGCCAAGTGACCAGTAGCAGTATAGAGTTCAGGTTCTAGAGAGAGGTGGCCTGGCTAGTATGCACTGGGACAGCTGCTCAGCCAGGTGCAAATGCACCTGTAAAGTCCACACTTCGTACTATGACTCAATGTGAGTCATAGAGCTAAATGTCAGTCCACACTTTCTACTATGTACAGAAACTGACTCAACGCAGGTCCTAGAGCAAATGTAAGACTTAAGCCCATGAAACTTCTAAAAGGAAGTTTTTTTTTTTTTTAAAAGAAGATCTTTGTCATCCTGGGTTAGGCAAAGGTTTCTTATGTCCAACACTAAAAAGCATAATTCAAGGTCAAGAAAGAAAATCAATAAGTTAGACTTCATCATAATTAGGAACAGTTCTTCATGAAAACAGTATTATAAGAATGGAAAGAAATCGCAGCTGGGAAGGTGCAGTTTAGGATGCAATAGTCTCAGAAGCTCATATATTGAGGTGTGCTTGCCAGCTGATTGGAAGCCATTGAATCCCGAGGGCTAATATATGGATCTACTGGCATGCATTCTTTGATTCACAGTACAATTTCATTATTAGGAAGTAGGGCTTGCTGCTGTCTATTTACCTAGCTGACACAGGGGCATATTTATGCTGAGACTTGATGCAAATATGTACAGTTGCTTTGTTTGTAATCCTGCCTTTGAGAGAAGCCAGACTCAGAACATGCCACAGGACTCCATCATGTGGCTTGGAGGAGACAGGACTATGGAGCAGAAATGCTGCCTTGCTGGGCTGCCTGGGTTCTATGAGGAGTTGATGGGAGTGTCTGAGTTCCAAATGGATGTCTAGAGTGACATCAGATGTTTATTTGTGTGCTCCGTACTTCCTCTGGTAGCTCCCCTGTCCCTCTGGTGTCCTTCCCATTGCCACCATGTCACAGTGCCCAGATGCAGGCTGCCTTTTTATATTGTGCTGTCCTCACTCCTTTTGAAATTTTTTGCAGATGCTCAGAGCTTCCTGAATTGTTAGACTGTTTGCAGCTCTCCTTTTCTTCCCGGCCCCATTACCAGCAGCTGGAATGACCTGGGGCCTCTTGGTCAGGTTTTCCTGTCCCGCTTCACACACCTTTGACGGCTGGCCCTGCAGCCTTGCCGTGCCTGATAAAGCCCTTCATCCTCACTTCAGTCTTCAGATTGTGTAGCTAGGCAGACTTTTTAGCCTCCCCAGTAGCTGAGATTGTAGGCTTGTACCACCAGGCACAGCTTCACCAGAGTCTTTGAAAGATACCATATAACACAACCTCATTCCACAAAGGCAGCAATCATCCTCAAATTCTTGGTCAGAGCCTGGCCTAGAATAGGAGGTAATACATTTTCACAATGTAGCATAGCCAGAAGTGAGGAAGCCAGTGTCCTGTGGTCTTCTGTGAAGTACAAGAGAGGCCTATTGGACAGGGGCACGGGAGGGGATAGAGAGGGAAAGCTCTGGGAATAGTCTTGTCACTGGGTCTGACCGCAGCTGACCCAGGGTTCCACGTGCAGGCTTTGGAGCAGCATGAGCCTAAGTATATAACAATGTGATAAAGTCAGGCTCCTTTGCTCTCAGATTGTCTCTTTGGCTGAGGTTCAAGAAGTGCCTTGGCGAGAGCCACAAGACATGGTTCAACAGACATGAAGCGGATTTGGTCACTGGCTTGAAGCAGGGGTCCTGGAGTTGGTGAAGGCAGTCCAGGAGCCCCTTGGGACTTTCTACTGCCAGTGTGACCTTTTGAGGACTGAGGAGGCCTGCTGTATATAGACCCTGTTGGGCCCTAGCTCTTTAACTTGAAGTGACCGCCGTTGGTATGGTTTTGCCCATCCATGCCTAGTGTCTTTGGATCCAGGGTGTGGATATCATGCCTGATTCCCAGGGGGCAGCCTGAGGTTCTTCCAATCTGAGTGGCTTATTCCAGAATGCCTATTGCTGGAGTCTTAATCTTCCTTCTTTTACCTCTTAAAACTTAAAGGAATCACATGTCACTTTATAGGTACTACTTCATTCTTCTGTAATGGTACATGTGACATATGATTGGCCCATTGGTGGTATCTGGGTTCCCTCAGACCAGACCTACCTGAGCATTTGTGTGTCGTTCTCCATGGACACATGGACCCACTCCTCTCAGTCCATTTCAGGAATGTGTGCCGAAGGCTGCAAGAATATAGCCAGGTGAGGGTGCAGGAGAATCCACAGGTGGTGATGTGGCTGGTCATTCTTGCTCTATGACTCTGGGAAGGACATTGTGGCAGCATCTACCCGAGAGAGCAGCACATAGACAGGCACAGCTGAAGAGAAGCAGCTGACTCTGCCAGGCTCACCAACAGCTCCCATTCTGAGGGAGCTTTCGTTGGTCGCGTTTTAGATCCCTTACATGGTCACACTTGCTGTAGGATTCAGGCATTCAGTCTTCACTTTGATCCTGTCCCCCTGACGTTCAACCCTCCATTGTGATGGTGCTGGTGGTGGGACCTAGGTGGTGATGAGGTTTAGACGAGGTCTTGAGAATGGGCCCAAGATGGGATTAGTGCCCATGTCAACAAGAAACAGCAGGGATTGTCTGCTTCTCACACAGGACAACACGGCAAAGGTAGTGTTTTGAGCTGAGGCAGAGACCTCACTAACCCCCAGTGGGCTGGCATCTTGACCTTGTGTTTCTGTCCTCAACTGTGAGTGTGTTTAGCTTGGCCCTCATGCAACATTTTGTCCAACTAACTATGCTGACCAAGGCAGAGTGGTGAGGGTACTGCCTGTGCTTCCAGAAGGCTTTTGGGGGAACCAAGACTGGGAGCTAATGCTGGCTTTACACCTGTCCTGAGAGGGCCAACCTTGGGTGCTTTGTGAGGGAAAGTGGGGTCAGCGTAATTGAGGTCTTGGGTGTCATGCCCCCAAAGGATGCTGCTGTCATCTGTTGGCTGACTCACTAAACAGTGTACCCTTTATAGAAGTAGTGGCCTTTTATGCCTCTGTTCGCTCTGTCCCTCTCTGCCATAAAGACCCTGGTCCTTCTCTTTACATAACTGTAGAAGGGATGGATGGATGAACAAAAGAATAAATTACTGAGGCTGGAAGAGAAGCATCTTCCAGCATGAAGAATGGTGAAAGCAGACAGTTTGGGGCTGGAACAAGGAACAGCCTGGAATATAGGGAGATGGAGCAGAAGCTTGCAGAGGAGGCCTCAGGAACCTTGGAGAGCTTGGCCCTTCCTATGGGGGCAGACCCAATCCCCGATGGTTTACAGTGAAGATGCTGGGGTCAGATCTGCTACAACTGAGATGGGATGGAAAACATGTTCAAGGAAGCTGTAGCATGGGAGGTTCCCTGGGCAGGTGTGACCCTTCCAAGCGTGGAGAGGAGCTGGAGGTGATGGATGGGTCTGTCTAATTTGAAGACATTATTGCTAGAGATTTAATTCAGTTGCCATTGTTGACAAGTATGTTTATGACATATGGTTCTGATCGGCAGTCCTTTTTTATTTGAGATTGGGTCTTGCTTTGTTGCATAGGTTGGTCTTGAACTTGTGAACTCAAGCAGTTTTCCCATCTCAACCTCCTGAGTGGCAGGGACTGCAGGTGCCACCATCTTGCTTGACTCTGACCAGCAATCATAAATATGCTCTTTGTGAAGGGAGCCCAAGTATGGATGAATACTTTTCTAGAAATTTATCTGTAGCAGAAAACCCTGAAAGCAGGAGTGCCGACCATGTCTTCCATGAAGGAAGTGATCCTTCATGCCAAGGCTATGTTTCTGCCTTAAGTGGCCTGCAGGCATAGGCCCTTTCATGGCCACCAGGAAAAGGCTTCAGAGCATGGCTGCAAAGCCCAATGCAGGCCCAGGAGTCTGACAGGAAGGGTTCCATTCTCACTATACATAGCCCATCTATGTGACTCTAAACAAGCTTTGTAACCTATCTGTACCTCCTGTCCTGAAGTAATGGCACCCACCCCATTAGGGTGAGGATTAATGAAGTTATTGCAAAGAAAGTGCCAGTGAGTCCTCCTGGCTCAGGTGCTGTGATGACACAGACCAGGCACTTCCTACGCCACCTGTCACCTGTCCTCTTCAGTTTGCTCTGGGGACTATGGGTGACATGGAGTGAATGTAGCTGTGTGCTGTGTGGAGCAGACTGCCCTGGGCTCCTGGTAGTTGAAGGGTTCACAGAGGAAAGGGCCTGGCTGAGCAGGGCTAGCACGTTCCCTCTGGGCTCTGACAGTGTCAGTGTTATTAAAGGACAGACCGAGCACACACTGCAAAGACAGCCTCACTCAGAATTGGCAGTTCTGAACACATCAGCCCTCAGCTGACAGGAGGGCCTGTCTTCTGCCCCCCTAGAAATACCATCTGGGAATTAACACACTTTCAAGTTTTCCAGGACCACAATTAACAAAATGGAAAGAAACAAATGGAATGGATTGTTTTTGGTTGTTGTTTTTGAGCCAGGGTCTTACTATGTAACTGGCCTGGAACTCACTTAGACCAGGCTGGCTTGAACTCACAGAGGTCTGCCTGACTGTCCCTCCTGTGTGCATGGAATTTATTTAATAATATGTTGTATTTAACCCTGTAATTCTAAGCTATTACTGCTTCAGTGTGTGATCAGTGTAGTTAGTAATAAAATACTTCATGAGCTTTTGTGCTGCCTTGGGAATTGAGTGTGCTTTATGCTTAAGGCACATCTGTGCAGTTCAACCAGTCACCAGGGAAGGTGGCTGGCTGCTGAATGTCTCGATGTGCTCTTAACTTCCTTTCCCTGCTTTTCACCTGAGAGTTGTATTGATGAGCTTGTTGCCACAGCAGCATAAGGCACATCAGGACTGGGTGTGGTCAATGTCTGTCCTAGTTAGGATTTCTATTGCTATGATGCAAAACCATGACCAAAGCAAGTTGAGGAGGAAAGGGTTTATCTGGCTTACACTTCCACATTGTAGTCCATCACTGAAGGAAGTCAGGGCAGGAACTTAAACAGGGCAGGAACCTGGAGGCAGGAGCTGATGCAGAGGCCATGGAGAGGTGCTGCTTACTGGCTTGCTTCTTGTGGCTTGTTCAGCCTGCTTTATTATAGAACCTAGGACCACCTGCCGAGGGATGGCATCACCCATAATGGGCTGGGCACTCGCCCATCAATCACAAATTTAAAAAGTGTCCTACAAGTTTGCCTACAGCCCAGTCTTATGGAGGCATTTTCTTAATTGAGGTTCCCTCCTCTCAGATGACTTTAGCTTGTGTCAAGTTGACATAAAACAAGCCAGCACACTATCTTTTGGAAGGAATGTGGTGGGTTTACATCAAGGTCATCCTGTTTGCTCATGTCCTCTTTTAGGGCACACTCTTCAGCAGATCTCCAGAAACATGGATTTTCAGATGTGCAGGGACACCTAACTGGATCAGAGGCCCAGCAGTTCAGCCCCAGGCTAACACAGGTGTCTGCCATCAGGGTGGTGACTACTCAACTGTATAACCATTAGTGTGTGAAGATACTTGTCTGGGAGAAGGACTTCAGATGAAATATTGTAAAAATGATTGGGCAACAGTGGTGTCACCTTCATATGCATTGGAAAGGTTGGTGTGGTGACAGGTCGCATAGTCTCTTATGTCTTTGTTCTTCCTTTTGTTTCCCATCTCCTAAGTCAGTAATGGTGTCCCTAGGCTGTGACACACTGGGTGCCCTGGGCTGCAGTGCTCTGGGTGTCTGAGGGTTGTAATGTGCTAGATCCCTCTGGGCTGTAATGCTCTGGGTACTCCCTCCCGCCCTGGGTTTTGATGTTGTTGTGCTCAGCCCTTCCTTCCAGTTTCCTCAGAAGTTTGGTGATTGAGTTACTCTTCACACCCACTTTTATAGATAAGAAAATTGAGGCTTCAATAGGCTATGAGATGTTCCTGCAGCCACAAGGCTGATCTGTTGTCAGGATAAGAGCCCTGTCACTACTGTCCCAAAGCCATGCTTGCCAACAGCCAGAACTGGAAGAAGAAGCAAGCAGGATCTTGTGGAGAGAAGTGTGCAGGACTGAGGATCTGCTGTGCTGTGGAAGGGCTGGTGGACATTCTCAGAGTTGGGACAGGGGTGTGGGAAGCAGG
Organism: Peromyscus attwateri; assembly: GCA_902168425.1. NCBI lineage: Eukaryota > Metazoa > Chordata > Mammalia > Rodentia > Cricetidae > Peromyscus > Peromyscus attwateri. Next base: position 29,422 of record CABHPP010133011.1, read on the forward strand.
TCCTGAAGAGGATCCTTGTGACTTCCTAAAGTGGGGTGGAAAAAAGGGAGATGGGAGACTCAGCAAGACTGTTAGCCTTCCTCTACACTATAAGCTAGATGTAATTTGTTGTGTCAGAGGAAAATGGATGGAGTGGGGCACTTAGAGAAAAAGAAAGGTGATTGAGCCATGAAGACTGTGCTAGACAGTTTTATGTCAACTTGACACAGGCTAGAAGTCATCTGAAAGGAGGGAACCTCGATTGAGAAAATGCCTCCATGAGATCCAGCTGCAAGGCCTTTCTTAATCAGTGATTGATGGGGGAGGGCCCAGCCCATTGTGGGTGGTGTCATCTCTGGACTGGTGGTCCTGGGTTCTATAACAAAACAGGCTGAGCAAGCCATAGGGAGCAAGCTAGTAAGCAGCTCCCCTCCATGGCCTCTGCATCAGCTCCTGCCTCCAGGTTCCTGGCCTGTTTGAATTCCTGTCCTGACTTCCTTCGAGGATGTGGCAGTGATGTAGAAGTGTAAGCCAAATAAGCCCTTTCGTCCCAATTTGCTGTTTGATCATGATGTTTCATCACAGCAACAGAAACCCTAAGACGAAGAAAGACCTGGGACAGAGTGTCTTGCGAGGTCCCAGCAGCCTAGCCAGGCACTCTCTGTGCAGTCCTTTAGAGAGCTTTCCTGTGCCAGTTGTCCTGGTGACTCAGACGAGCCTGGAAGAGTACAGTTCGGTTCTGAGGACCCAGGTCTAAAAGGCATTGATGGGATCAAGGTGGAAATGGAGGAAGATGGGAGAAGCTGGGACTATTGATATGGAGACCAGACTATAATTAGGGCTCGAGGAGCTGCCAGGGGCCTTGGGAACCTTAGAGGCTCTATACTTCACATATGGGGACCCCCTCTCTGCTGTGTGCCTTTAACACCAGTGATCTAGAAGTGGCCAGAGTGAAGAGGAACCTTATGCGATTCTGTGTGGCAGGCAGCTTCCTGAGAGGTGTTGAGCAGCGTCTCTGGCTGACCTCATCAGTTCATGACTTCCCGCTGGAAAGCCAGGAAAACACATGGAGGCCTCGCAGTGCTGTGTGAGCTTCAGTTTGATTTGGCCCTGACCTTGGTTGGAGGCGCACACTCCTTATATGAAAATGGGTCAGTCCGTATAGCTTAGAATTCCTTAAGCATATGGTCTAAGGACAGGACCTAGTTCCACAGCTGACTCGGTTGTTACTCTTCACAGGCTACACAGGCTTCTCTCAGGTCCCCAGAGGAACTGCTAGTAGTTTCTGCCCTTGAAGAAAGAACACAGCAAGAGTCCCGGCCTTATTAAGAAATCTTGGGCTGTATTCTAAGGCCGACCATGCTGCCTGCCCACGAGGTCAAGGAAATTCACAGTGTCCTATGTAGAGCAGTGAGACCCCTCCATCCCAGCTGACCCACTGTGCTAGGCATAGACTTGATTGAGAGAGGCCATTTGATGGGACCAACTAGGAGCTAAATCTAGTGGATCCCACACTATAAAGCCATAGACCCAAGTGCAGGGTACCTCTGTTGCCCAGCCCACAGGGATGTAGGAGAGCCCACACCTGAGCCCAAAGGCAGTGGATGTTTAGAGCCTGGCCTTGGTAGCAGGGCTGGTGAACTCTTTTGTCCCTCTGTGCTTATCCTGGCGGTGAGGCTACTGTGGTATGGCCTGCAGGATGTAATTCCTTTTTAGGTCACCAACACTCCTCTTTGGAGGAAACCTACCTAACAAGGCCTGGTTGTTGCTATTTTTAACTCTGCTCTTGGCAGTGTACAGGGTTGGTGACCACAGGCTCACAGTGCAAGCTTCCTGGGAGCTGAGTATGGCCCTGTATTCGGGCATCTGCACAACATCACAAACAGAGAAGGGACTTATTGTTGGAAGGCTGTGCACCAACCTGCATGGGTGTATTTAATTCCCTGTGCAGTTTCTGGCCAAAATGTCTAGTTCGCTCTTTCCCAAAATACTTTAATATACTTAATATTAAATATTACTTAATATATTTTTGAGCTTTCCTTGAGGAATGTAGTTCACGGAAATGGCACTAGAACCCCTGTACCAATTGTGTTATCTCTAAGTCAGAAGCAGCTCCTTTTGTCCTGGAGAAGACCTGCCATTTCCATTGTCAGGCAAGGGCAGTGTTGAATGGAACTCTACATCTTACACAGCCACACCCTGTGGAGGGCTGGAGCTTGTTTTGCAGTATGCTTCCTGTTAGTGGTGTCGTAATGTGGCATCCTATACTAGCTGACTTTACTTTTTTTATTAATAAAATTTATTCTATGTGCTTTTCACATGTATCTTGATCCCATTCATTCCCTGTCCCTCCGAATCTGCCCCCCCAATAAAACAAAATTCAAGAGAAAAAAATGAAGAAAACAAAATGAAAAAAATTAACATAAAAAGTGGAGAGGGAAGGAATTAAAAATCTTGTTATGGAAGCTGCAATGTTGCCCAAGAAGTTCCACTGTATACTCCTTGGTCCATACATCTGTACTTGCAAGTGCTCATTGCAAAGAGTCATTGGTCTGGTTCGAGGCCCCTGGTCTCTTCTACATGTTCAATGCTGAGCCCCCACAGGAATTCTTCCTGGACATCCTGCTGGTGCCCTGTGTTGTGGTGATCCTGCAGCTTTGGGTCTGTGGGTCAGGTTCCTTCATGTGCTCCAGCAGATCATAGATGGTGTGGATGTTGGGGCAGGCCAAGTCATAACCCTGGGTCTAGGCATGGGCAGCTATAGGGTTGATCCACCAGATGGGAAATGGGGACAGCTGTTTCATGCTCACAATTTCAGAGATAGCTCACCCACACCTCCACTAACAGGGTTGGATCTGTTGTGCTGCCCTGTTGTGGTGGAGTACAGGGCCTGCTCTTCCAAGTGTTGCAGCTGATGGGGATCAGGGATAGCTCTCCCACTCTTATGACCACAGGGCCAACTCTCCCAGGGGCTAGCTCTCCCATCTACCCCAGGCATTGGTAGGCAGTGGGGAGGGCTTCTTTTCCCCACCCATGCTGCCACAAGACAGATGAGAAATGGGGGCAGCTCTCCCATGCACACAACTTCAGGGCTGGCTCACCCACCCCTGCGCTAACAGGGTTGGCTCTATTGTGCTGCCCCGGCAAGGTACGGGGTCTGCTCTTCTGAGTGTTGCAACCAGCTGACTTTACACTCTATCCTATAGACATCCTGCTGTCAGGCAACCCCTGAGGTCTACTGGTTTCTCCAAGAAAACTGACCATGCTGCTCTCAAGCCAGCTACGTTGCCTGCCCAGGCTCTTTAAGGGCACAAAGCTCCTTTCAGAAGCCAGTTAAGGGCAGCCCAGGAGCCAGATGGTTGTCTTGTAGCTGCTGTGAGGACTTTGCGTGAGGTCTCCACCCTCCCTGGTCCTGAGTGGGGCAGCTCTGTGCCCAACATGGTGACATCTCCCTAGCCCCTGATGCATCCTTTGTCATGAATGCTAATGTCAAAGCAATACCACTTGTCCTCCTGTGCTGGGCACTTAGTGTAGTTATACTCTTTTGTTGGGACTGCCAGCCTGCAAATAATGACACCGAGACTTATTGTTACTTATGAAAGTTTGTCCTTTAGCTTAGGCTTGTCCCCAACCAGCTCTTACAACTCAAATTAACCTGCTTCTATGAATCTACATTCTGTAACGTGGCTCGGTTACCACTGTGCTGTACCATGTAGCTAACTTCTTCAGAGTCTCATTGGCGTCTGGCTGAGGACTCCACCCTTCTTCTTCCCTGCATTCTCTCTCTCTCCCTAGAAGTCCCACCTATACCTCCTGCCTAGCTGTTGGCCATTCAGCTTTTTATTACACCAATCACAGCAATACATCTTCACACAATGTACGGATATCCCACAACATTTTCCTCTTTTTGTCTAAATAAAAAGGAAAAGGTTTAACACAGTAAAACTTTATATAATAACAATTATCAGGTATTGTCTAATTAAAAAGGACAGGTTTTAACTCTATCATAGTAAAACTATATACAATAAGGACAATTTTAAGGTAATAATTACATTCACAATGTCCAACCCATATGTGTTTGGCAAATCCAGAGAAAGAACTGTATTATCTATCTTATCTTAGTAAGTCCAAAGTTTTATACCTTAACCACTGTCTATCATAACTTGTATTACCATTCTAAAAATATCTTTTTAAACTTTAAAACATCTTAGATAAACCACTTAAGCTTTTATGTCTCTCAACCCTTACAAACTTTACATCTCTTTTGTAAATTTCCTTTCTGAATTTGGTAACAAGAAAAACTGTAACTATAACTATCCAGTCTTCAGCCCCATCAAAGACCTGAGAAGGATATAATATTACCTGAGTAAACAGGAAGTGCAGAGCAAACAACTTCCAAAACTATAGAAATAACAGAAACAACTGGCTGTCTGGACAATCACTCAAGGTTCTTCTGCAACATTGGGGCATCCATCTTCAGCCTACAGGCCTAGAATATCTGAAAGACTTTTTTGTGAAGCAGAAATTTCAAAGGACTATCTTACCTTGTCTTGGCAAAGTTTGGTAGTCTCCTTCTTTTGTGCCATGCTTGTCCAATTTGGACAGCATACTGCAGCATTTGAGGCAAGGACAGTTTCTTGCCCAGTGGCTAACTTTGCCATAATGAAAGCAAACTCCATATGGAGGTGCTTTGATGACCATCATCCTTTTTTGAAGTATATTGGTGCTGCCAGAAGCAGATGTTTCTCACTATCATGAAAAGCCTTGTGTTTTTAAAATATCTTAAATACCATATTCTGTAGGTCTCTGAAGTATCTGAAGACCATCTGTCTATCTAAAATATATCTCTTTGACCTTGAAAACATATCTAACATAGTCACAAATTTGATTGTTAGATGACTAACTACTAACCTGTATTTCTTAATTATCATAAATAGTAGTTTCAAGGATTTGAATAACTTTTAAGGACTAGAAATTTACATTATATTGTTAACTGAGCTGCATAGGCACAATACCTTAAACAAGAGTAGAAACATATATGCAGTGTAACAAAAATAACCTTAAATTTGTATCAGTATACAAAAATCCATACCAATGTAAAATATTTAAGACTAGTAGTTGCTTTTTT
>CABHPP010133012.1:0-49383 GCA_902168425.1 Peromyscus attwateri
GACCCAATGTCATTTACACCTGAGATCTTAATAAGCTGAACTCACAGAACCAGGGAGTAGATTGATAGTGTCTGCAGTCAATGCCCAGGAAGCCAAGGAATCAATAAGTAAAAATTATACCTGCGATGATTAAGTTCTGTGAATCCAGTGTTCGGCCTGGTGACAAGAGTTAATAGTAATGAGTGTGTACTGTGAAATCACTCTTGTAGTATGTTGTCACAAGTGAACATTCTCAGTCAGAGGCTGATGCAACAGTATTTAAGTTCCCAGTCAATCTGGGCTACACAAGGCTCTTTCAGTAGAGAGAATAGGCAAGGGAGAAAAGAGAAAGAGGAAGGAAGAGGTGATGAGAGAGAGAGGAAGAGAAACAAAAAAGAAATTCAAAGAGATCTTACATTTTCTAGCACAAAAATGTGGCACATTCATTTATGGACAGTTTAGTTCATTTGATTTAATCATTTTACAATATATATATGGAGGAAACTATATGTATAGTGCTGTACTGCTTTTTATTTTTTATTTTTATTTTTGTTTACTTGACACAAGCTAGAGTCATCTGGAAAAGAGGAGTCTCAATTGAGAAAATGCCTCCATCAGATTAGCCCAGAGAGCATTTTCTTCATCAATGATTGCTGTGCAAGAGTCCAGCCCACTCTGGACAATATCATCCTTGGGTAGATGGTCCTGAGTAGTGTAAAAAAACAGTTGAGCAGGCCATGGAGAACAAGCCAGTAAGCCGTGTTCCTCTACTTCAGTTCCAGGGACCTGCCTTGAGTTGTTTTTTTTTTTTTTTTTAAATTGGCCATTCAGTTCTTTATTAGACCATGAGGTGTTTTAGACAGACACAGTATCACAGCTTCACAGAGTTAAACAAATGTAACATAAACAAAAGTAATACACCTTAAAATAATATTCTACAACAGAGAAAGAACAAAAGAAAAAAATCCTGCATTGTTACAGGGTTTTACACAATGTTGAATGCTTTTTATATTTTTGGAGGAGGTCTGGCTGGCTGGCATGGATTCTCCCATGAAGTCTGGTTACTGCATTGTAACTTGGCTTTTTTTTTTTTTTTTTAAATGCCGAATGCCATTTATTGAAGGAGGGAGGAGGCCTTAAATACAGGCTTACAGCACAATGGGAGGGCAAAAGTTCGCTACTGATGTTTTACAATCTTGCATCTAAGATGTTAACTCCCAATATGCAGGATACACAGACAAGGAATTTCCCTTAAGCTTTCAGGAGGGTGGAACCCCGCAGGGAATTAGCATAGGGAGGATATATCAAGGTCAAAGTCAGCAAGCAAGGCAACAGTTACCCAAAACAGGGGCCAGGGACCTCTGCCTTGAGTTTTTGCCCTGACTTTCCTCAGTGATCAACCGTGATCCATACCCACAAACCAAATAGACTCTTTCCTCTCCATGTCTCACATGAACTGATGTACCTATCTTTGGTCTCTGTTAGAGCAAGTCTGCTTTGAATTGAACAGAGGTTTAATCATTCCATGCACTTAACATCCTCACTTCATTGGTTTATCAGTCAGCAGGAAGAGAGAATAGCTTCTTTAATTGCCCCTTCCTGACAACTCAGGAGTTCGTTAACTCCTTGTACATTTAATAGTTATTATATTTATATCTGATGAGTCTCAATGTTAAGAGTTCAAGTGACTCCTAAGAGTTTCTTCCTTCTGATGTTGAGGTCACTATTAACAACAATAATAAAGACCTTACTACATAGAAAACATTTTATTTTTATTACATTTGTTATTTATGTGTGTGTGCACACAAGCTCACATGCGTGAGGAGGTAAAAGGATGTATGTAGGAGTCAGAAGACAGTATGTGGTAATTGGTTCTCTCCTTGCACCATGTGAGTCCCAGGATAAAACTCAGGTCATTAGGCTTGTTGGCAAGTGCCTTTACCCACTAAGCAAACCCACCAGATCCTCAAAAATCTTTAAAATCTATAGTTATTAACATTGGACAGTATATAAGCAGATTTTTAATAATTAAGGTAGATCGTAGTTCAGTACCATGCATTCTAACACATAGCCTATGGCTAGAAAATGGTGCATATCCCTTAGAGAAGAATTTGTCACCAATATCAAGCTCTACAAAAGTGACGAAAGCTATGCCCTGACTCTTGGGAATTTACCTTTAGAGTACCCCTTAAACAAGAATAAAAATGAGAAAAAAGAAAGAAATAGAGTAATCATTCTATATTATGTTTACTATTATGTTAATAGATAATGGAAGCAAGGCAAGGTTTCAACAATAAGATGGCATTATATTTATTTACAGTAAATTATCCTTTAACCTGGTAAAATATTACACAGCCATGAATGGTATTAGAGACTACAGAGCAATAGCAAAAAATACTGATAGTAGTACAAATAACCAAAGGAAAATAAAAGTGTTAGCCACACAATAACTATGAATAAGTCAAACTTATACATGAATACAGGAAAAGGAATGGATGGGACTGTGGAAAACACGGCAACGGTGGGAGGGCTTGGGAATGAATTTGAGATACAATTTTTAGACATAAGTAACAACATAGTAAGACAAGAAAGCAAGTATTTTCCATGTTACCATCTGGGATAATGCTATTTTATGATTTTACAATAATTTCAAAAATAAAAAAAAGTCTTCATTAAAATTTAAAGCATTATATTTTCCTAAAAATAACTGCTTCAGCTAATTTAAAGTCAAAGAATACAGTTTGGATATAGAAAAACTTCAGAGGAACACTTAGCTGGCCTGATATTATAGTGAGGAGATTTTAAGAAGAAAACACTCTACCAAGGGTTAAGAAACAATGGCAGCTTCAAGCAATGTTGTTATTGGGAAATTCTGCCTCAGTATTCAGCCAATACAATAAGATTTTGAACAATTGCATATGCACCCCAGATAATACAGTTCATTGTCAACAAATTTCATAATTTCACAGACATTGTTTGTTCCACGTGTCTGAATGATGTACTTAGCAATAACTGAATCTGCAGTTCTAGTCAGTAAGTAGTGGAGGAGGCTTCCTGCTGGGGTTTGGAAAAGCTACCCCTGCCTAGTAAAGAGGATGTGGAACAAACACATGAGAGAATGACAAATGGTTACTTTCTGGTTTCTTCAATATTGACTTCACTGTGGTGTGTATATAGTTTTATGCATGTTTGTATCTACCTAGCTGTAAAATGAATAGCTCTCTAAAGCAGTTATTGCAAAGCCATTTTTCCTTACATTGTTTCTAGACGTAGAATAGATTATTAAGTGACTTCATCTACACAACTCACTGGGGATATTTAATATTAATATTGAGCGTGAAATGATGGCATCCTTTGTCCAAACTGCTTTAACTAAAAAATCTGAGAAGTAATGAAGATAGATAACACACACACACACACACACACACACACACACACACATACTGGGGCTTTAGGTCCTTCCCTAAAACACAGTAGTTCTTATCCCTATTCTGTCTCACAGAAGCAGTTGAGGCCTGGGGTGGCAGCTTCATGACCCAGCTGAGTTGCCCCTGCTGTGTGGGAACGAGCATGTCTTAACTTCGGCCACAGGGATCTCTGGCTTGGCCGTATGAGGTGCTACACTCAGTGGAGTGACAGGGGCACTTATGACAGTCCTTTCTTTACAAAGCCTCTCACAGCTGTTTAGTGGATCAGCCTTTTACGTCCTATTTTATTTTTTCTGTGTGGTACTAGGTATCTAACCTGGACATGACTTATATTAGGGAAACACTCCTTCTTTGACCCTCTCCCCCAGACCTTATTTCCTCCCACATCAGTGCTGTTTGTTGAGTATTGTCCACTCCTGGACAGGATTGGAAGAGCTACAGCTGACATACAGTTGGTGACTACACAGCAGCATATTTCTAGTGAATGCAGGAAGTGGAAACCATGGTAACGTGTAGAAATTTAAATAAATGATGATGTAGTCATCCATTCAAATGCTTTTAAGAAAAACATGAAAACACACTAATGAGGCATTGTGGAACAAAATATTTGAAATTGTGCCAAGTACATGATCTGCATTTATGAAAAAGCTATAGTGAAATATCATTTTATACAATGGATATACACTAATAAAATAAGTAAAATTCTACATAAAATAATTGAATATGAGTTAGATTAGGAACCTAAAAGTAGAGCTACTTTTAATTTATTTTTTGTTTAAAATATTTCTAAATGAACAAATAATCGGTACTTTATTGATTCATGAATAGCAATACTACCTTTCATGAATCTGAATAAACACACACACACACACACACACTCACATACATATACACTATTTGCAGGAAACTCATTTTGAGAGGTTTTGCTGAGAATAAATATCCCTTGCCTTTCAAAACTACTTCATTAAAAAGGGCTCTTGGATAAAGAACTGTGTTAAATTTTTCCCAGAATGGGAACGTGGAGATAAAGCACTGCTAGAATTAAGAATCAAAGTCATGTGCATTCTTGTTCCCACCCAAGTGCACGAGAAGATCCATGTCCACTGGTGAAAGTGCAAGGCCCTAATCCCAGTGTTGCATCAGATAGAAGCCCTTAGGAGATGGGTTCCTCCAAATTCTGCTGTTTTGTGGTGTTTGCATTTACAGTATTTCTGCGAATTTCCTAAACAATGGTGCCAAAATAGAAATGACCCAGAGTTCAGAGTCTGTGAATCACTTGCTGTGGCTGCATCCGAAACATGTGCAAAGAGAGAGACAAATTATTCATTACGTATTTTAGCAATTTTACTTGTGTTGTATATAATTACAAATAATTAGGACTGTCTCAAGTATTTTTGTGATTTTTATAAAAAGTATGTGCCTTACATGTTTTCATTCAGTTTTTTATAAAACATTCATCCATCTACGTTAAGAGGAAAAAGTAAAGAATAAATCTGTGTTAGAGGTGAGAAATGATGGGTGCTTTCCATCTGCCTGTGTTCCATCTACTATCTCCCTTGCTCTTGACTGCAGGAACACTGGAGGCCTCTGATGCACTCAAGTCAGTCATCCAATGATGGACTCTGAGAGCCCTGGTCCTCAGGCTCTTAGAGTGAGAGCCCATAGCCATTGCCCATGCACAGCTTTTCTAAGAGTAACAAATGCCCTTGAAGCTCTCTTCCCTGAAAATAACTCAAGTAGCATTAAGCATCCATTGCCTTCTTTGTTGGAGGCTTCTCTTCACACACTAAGTATTATAGTTTGTGATTATGAAGGAATCCATGATTCAGCTGTAGTAGCTGGATGAAGGAAACAGGACATACCCAATAACAAACGCTGTCTTGGCTTTTATCTTCATCCAATCAAACATCCATATGTTTACATAATTGGAGTTTATATGGCCTTAAAGATCCTTTTACACTAAAATATGACTTGTTTTTAAAAAATATGTCATTGACATCATTGTTCTTTTGTCATATACATATATGAATTGGGACCAAGAGGTCTAAGCAATCTGCTCAGATTCTGTAACTGTCACAGCCAAGACTGGAATCCTCTGAGATGAATTTCAAACTCCATTTTTTCCCCAAAGGTTTGGAATGCTTTCTGATATAGTCAATCTATATGTGTAACTGACCACTTCATATGCCCTTTCAGACAGATAATGATTAGCATTTCAACCTCACTATGTCTGGTATAGGATCTTTAATAGTTTTCCTAACCCCACTGCCATAGTGTGCTCAAGCTCAGCAAATATTTTCACTGATTTCTGAAAGTCTCCTCCCCTACACATTGATACCAACCCTATATTCTCTCTCTGAGATCTACAACTAATAATCAACATATATATATATATATATATATATATATATATATATATATTTGTTTATTTTTTTAAACCCCCAAATCTTGCAACTATGTGTCCTTTACATCTCTCTGTAACCATTTTTATTTGTTAGGATTTTCTAGAGAAAGAGAACCAAGAAGACATGAGATACGGTGGGGAGAGGAAAAAGGGACGAACAGTAGTAAGAGGAGGAGGGGGAGGGGGAGGGGAAAGGGCTGAGCATTTGACTGAGGCCTTCACTCACAGGATTGAGGTGCTGGCAAGCACAGTGTGCAGTGTGGGCTGTGGGGTGGAAACCTTGTAGGTTCTGCACTTGGTCTTTCTCGCTGTTGGTTAGAAGAGCTCCTTCTCCACTGGATTTTCGATCTCTTTCTCCTAATGTCTTCCATTCGTTGGACAAAGTGGTTCATTATTATGAAATAACATCAGCGTTTCTAAAACTTTACTGGTTTAAATGTTAACCCTATACTAAAAATAACTTTTGCAAAAACAACTACACAGGTGTTTCTCCAAATTCTTAAGGAGGTGTCCGGCCAACTGTACACATGCAATTAGCCATCAATGCATTCTAGCCCCAAGTCAGAACTCCATCCCCCATCTGTATCCTGTCAACCTCACAACACTAGAACACTGGGGCTGCATATGAAAGAATGGATAGGGAAGAGCCTATGGTGTTTAAATGTCTTTAGCTTCTTAATAACAATGGAAGCATTGTTATTAGAACCAAACCTTTCCTAGGTCTACAAAGCCATCCAGTATGACCTCTTCAAGCTTCATCTCACATCCTCCCCTCGTGGCTTTGTTGTGCCTGCGTCCCAAGACCCCCAAGCAAGACCACCACAGAGCCGATATCCGATGCAAAACACACAGGTGTTTATTGATAACAAGCAAGCCCGGGCTTGGTATGTGTCCAACACTTGACACAGAAGGTGGAGGAGGACGACCCTGAGCTCTCAGAGTGAGGGGTTTTTAAAGGGAAAAACTGCAAGCAGGGTGGTATAAGCCCTTGTGTCATATGATTGGGTGAGGATGTGGATCCTTTGAGTTTACTGGTTGGAGGTTACAGTTATCATTTATGAGCAGACCTGGACAAGTCCCAGGCTCTGTCCTTGAGCTTCCATGGAGGCTGACTGGCCTAGTACATACTGACTGTGGGGCTGACTCAATGCCTCAGGCTCTGTCCTTGAGCTGCCATGGAGGCTGTCTGGACTCACACATTCACAATGACCCATTCATGTAGCTCTAAGTTGATGAGGGGTCCCAGACAGTAAACAACTGTTTGAACCTTGAGCAGTCAAGAGTACGTGCAGAAAGGGAGCTACTGCAAGGACTATGTCTTTTGCTCATGGCCCTCCCAGAAACGGCTTGCTTAAGTCTCAGGAAACTGAAATTGAGGCCTGATCTCTGAGAGAAGACTGAGCAGCCTGTTACGGTGTCTGCTTGGTCCTTTTGGCTTCAATGACAATGTTGTCCCATTTGTTTCTCTTACTACTGGGTCCCTGCCTGTGTGTCTGCATCTACCTGTTTCTTTCCAATGTTACCAGTAGTTGGCCTGTTAGATCTGAGCTCAACTGGAACTCTTTTAATGCTTCTTTGGGCACTAAAGTGCTGATTTTTCTGCTGTTTTCTTTTCTAGGTCCTTGAGCTGGAAATGTTCCATGAGGACAGATTTGTAAGCATGGTTTTAGGAACACAGTATAGACATTCAGTGAACACTTGTTGGATGGATGGATCACACATATGCTCTCATACCTGTTGTGTTATTACTCTGCTTAGCTATTGCAGGATATTTGATCACACTGTGAAACTCTGAGACTTAATAAAAATCAACCTTGGATCAGGGGGCAAAGCCAGTGACTAGTTGACAGGAATTAGCCATAGAGAGGACAGAGGAGCCAGGGATATGAATAGAGGGATGTACAGCAAGGAGAAGGGAGGGACTTAGAGATTTGCGGGTCTTTTTGGTTTAAGACAAGTAGAGAGATGTTTCTCTTGCTGGGTCTCTGGCCAAAGAGAAAGGTCAACTGGTTGCTTCTCAGCTTCTCTGACCTAGCAAGTTTTCACCCCAACATCCGACTCCCGAGTTTTTCATAAATAGAATGATAGAGACTTAGTTAAAAACCTACATTTGGTGGCCACAGTCGAGCCAGTGCCTTTGGGACCAGAAATCAGCTAGACCTCAGCCTGGGCAGCTGGATGGTGACTGCAGGGCCACAGGGTGTAGGTGATATTTGAAATATTAGTAGATTCAAGTGCAGCTGCTAAACAGACAGAAAAACAACAGTTGTCATGGTAGGAAACAGTTAACTTCTTACTCTCTGTTTGCAGCTTTCCAAAGCAGTAGTTTTTCATACACACCTGACAGTGTTATGGAAGGGGAGTCTGATGGCCAGGAGTAAGTTAGCTACCGAATGGGTACTTGAAATGTAGAAACCTATCAGTCAAAGTATGCTGGAGGCTTCTCTTGATTCCAGAAAATGAAAAGTTTATGAGCTCCCTGTCTTAGAATCTTTAAAGACCTTGGGGTATTTTTTTGAATTACGATTTTAAAAGAGCAGGGCCATTTTAACTCCCTCATTAAGTCAGAAATGTTGCAAACATAACCATGTAACCTGTATCCTCCATATTGATTAAAACACGACTGCAGACCTTATTTGTAGCAGCCTAAACTACAGACTTTACTCCTGTCACTTATCCAGAAAACTTTCCTTTGCCATAGGGGATAACAAATACTCCTGAGCTTTGAAGTAGGAGAATGACACTGTAAAATCAAAGAGGTGAATCAAAAGGCTTATTATAACATAGAGGTATAACAATCGCTAAACAAAAATAACAGGACAATTATGAACTTTTAATGGAACACATGGGTGGATTTTCCTTTCACCTGTAAAATACAATCTATTAAGAGACATCTGCTTAATTTTCACACCATAACACAAAATGAGATTGTGTTGAGAACGGTTTTGACATGCTTCATTTTATTCTTACAGCCTTGTGAAAATATTATTAACATCTTCCAGGAATATAATTACGTGAAAATGAAAGATGGTTTCAAGTTTTAGGCTTTTGGTTTTCTTTTAAATGAGTAATTATAGTTCTGAAATAAATACCAAAGTTCATGCACCTAATTAACAAGAAAGTGTACTATGAAGACCAGAGAGGTTCTTTAGAATGGATATACAGGCTGGGGCAAGAAGGCATGTGTAAAGAAGGCTGGATCTTTTTTCAGAGACACATAGACAAATATGACCCGGATAACCTGAAGCAAAGACTCATACTTTGGATCAACATGAATGCTATTGTCTATGAGCCTTGTAGGAGAGAAAAAAAAAAAAGATAGTTTTTGTCTCCTTTTTTTTTTTTATTTTGTCCCTCATACTCCCTACACACATTTGTAGAGTGCCCATAAAATTCCAGAAATTTCAGTAGACCCTGGAAATATATAAGAATAAAACTCGGTGACTGTTTAACGCAACTTGAAGTCAGGGAGTCAGGTGGGCAAGTACACATATAATTTAAACTGGCACTTTAGGTGATGGTAGACCAGATGATTTGTATCAACTGTTCTGATGATGACCTACAAAAAATATGTCTTAGAAATTTTACTAGGCTAGTGAAACAGCTCAATGTTGCAATACTTGCCTGTCATGTGGGAGGCCTTGGGGCTGTTCCTGAGAATTGCAAAAATAAATTACTGAAGTTATAAAAAGTATTAAAAAGATTCAGGAAAAAAATTGCAAGACTCTAATGGCAACATCTGGATTTTCTGTTCTGCAGGTAATGGGGGCTTCTGGAAAGACAAAGAACTAGATGATGAGATCACAACCCAGAGCACTGAGGAGGAAAACTTGAAGGCAATCAGGATCGACAGTGCAATGTAATGAGTCCTCCACCCCTAGTACTGGAACCACCAGGGCAGGCCCTCTCTAGAAAGCCAACTTCTAATAAGCTCATGTATTGAAATGACCCGCAAGGACACTCACTTGTGATTTTGTTCAAGTACTCAGTAAAAGAAAAGCAAATCCCGCAAGGGAAAAAAAAGCAGCATCACTCTAGCCATAAAATTTTTATTTTATAAATATTATTTAAAAACATGACAATACGATTTATGAAATGTCATCCACTACAAGAGAGCATCTGTGGGCCCAGCATGGCTGAGCTTTGGAGGCACCGTGGCTCTCAAGAGGTCTGAAAACTGAGCAGATTGAGTGTTTGATAGCTCTGCTTATATATAGCAGAGACGGCAAATCACAGGGAAAACCACAGCTTGCCTGGCAGGAACCTGGGCTGGGTAAGAAGACCAGGACTGCAATTGAATAACTTCATTTGTGAAGAATTCTGAGAAACCACTCTGGGATAACTCGGTTGAAGGAAAAAGCCCACGTGTTTATGAATTTGACCCCCCTGGATCTTTCTGCTTCTCACACTAAATATTACAGAAAACTCACTTTGTGCTTCAAGCAAGGCGAGAGTGGGGAACCGTTTGAAGTACAGCAGAGCACGCTGTTCTTTGTGAGGTGAGTCTCAGGAGAGCCAGGTCAGAGGCCAGGTCCTAAGGTTTCACAAAAGTCCAGCTGACCCAGAGAGAGGCAAACACTCAACTCTAGATTTCTGGACATCCTATCCCATGTAGGGAGGATTTGAATGAAGCACAGAAAGGCTGGGAAGTTCACAGGTTAAAGGCCAGTAAAATACTAAAACCTGCCCTACTTTCCTACCCCAGAATCTTGCTGCCATCTCTAGAGCCCTGCCTGCTGGGTTCTTTTCCCCCAGGATAGCACATTTGCTCTCGTACAAAACATTAAGACAAGACGAAAATGAAAGAAAAAAACAAAACAATGACCTGAGCTGGAGTCAGATTGATTGAAGATAAAATGTAATATATCTAGATGAATCTTAGCTGTTCTCAGAGATTACTGGAGCTGTGACCTCCTTAGCTTAGTTTCTACTTTGGATTTTGAAGAAAATTCACATCACTGTTTCTGAAGCTGTGTGTCTATTCTCTCCCAACTTTTCTAAGTATTATAATTATACATTTCTTATATCATCTATGGCTTTCGCACAGTTCTTGAATCTTCTGATCTTTTAAATGTGTTACTTTGAGTACGTTTTACAAGTTTCTATGACTAATCTTCAAGCTTAGAAAGTCTTTCCTTGTCATGTCCATTATAGGTTTTCTTCATTTCACTCAGCATTTTGAACTCCAAAAATTGTTTATTTCATCTTTCTATTGACATTGTGAATCTACTCTTCAATGTTGTCTTCTTTGCCCACTAAAGACTTTAGCATATAAATCATAGGCTTTTAATTTTTTATTTTAGAAGTTTTTTTCATATATTTTGATCACATTCTTTCTCCTACCCCTCAACTCCTCCCAGATCTTCCTCACCTCCCTTCCTACCCAATTTCAAGTTCTTTTTCTTTCTCATTCAAAAAAATGGGAAAAGCAAAACTAAACAAAATAACAAAACAAAACGAAATGCTACAAAAACCAAAACAAAAACCCATGGAATACATTTTATGTTGGCCAATTATTTTTAGGCAGCAGGTCTGCCCTAGAGTGAGATCAGTATACCTAACAACACTATATTGTATAAAACTAATTTTCACTTTTATGGCAGCTATCAATTGCAGAGAACTTCTTGGTTAAGGGTTAGATTTTGTGTCCACTTCCCATTTCTTGGTGCTGGGATTTTGATGGCTTGAACCTATATAGGGTTTTGTGAATTCTGTCACAGTCTCTGAATTCATATGTAAATCAGTCCTGTTGTGTTTGGAAGACAATGTTTCCTTGGAATCACCCACCACTTAAGGCTTTAACAATCTTTCTGCCCACCTCTTCCATATAGATACCTGAGCCTTAAGGGAAGGCATTTGAAGAATGCATCCCATTTTGGGCTGAATGCTCCAAAGTCTCTCACTCTATACATTGTCCATTTGTGAAACTTTTTGTTAATTACTGTCTATTAAGAGAAAAAAAACTTCTCTGGTGAGGGTTGAGCTATGCTCTAATCTGCATAGCCATGTGTTATTAGTATTCATTTTATTGCTACATTCCTTGAACAGAATAATAGTAATAAGTTTTCCTCTAGGCTCATGACCTATCTAATCTCAGACTATTGGTCACATTAGCAATATGACCCATGGGTTCCCACTGGGTTCCATCTCATCCAATTAAAAAGTTGTTGGCTACTCCCATAACATTTGTGCAACTAATGCACAGGTATATTTGGCAGGCAGGTCTCTATCGTATACTGCAGGATTTATAGCAAAATGGTATTGATGATAGAAGGGCAAAGTGAATATAGATACTATACATCATTACATGTATAAAATTTTCACCTTTTACTAAATCATAGTTGTTGTTTTTTAAATGCAATCTTGATAATTCCAGTGTTCTCCTCAGAAGCAAGTCTAAGCCCTTCCTACTCTATTTTTCCTCAATCATGGCTTATATAAGAAATTTCAAGTCAAGATTAAAATTCACTTCCCCCGTTTCTTAAAAAATTCTTCTTTTTGGTTCTTCAGTCTTTTTTTCTCTGACCTTCATCTCTTACAGGTTGTGCTGGATAATTTTATGTCAACTTCACACAAGTTAAATCATTTGAGAGGAGAGTACCTCAATTAAGAAAATGTCTCCCAACCAAACCAAACTAGTGGGAACTTATGAAATTTAGACCAACACCAGTGAAGCCTCCGCAGGACTGGACTAGGGCTTCTGCATAAGCGAGGCAGTTGTGTAGCTTGATCTGCTTAAGGGGCCCCCTGGCAGTAGGATCAGGATCCATCTCTAGTGCATGACCTGACTTTTTGGAGTCCACTACCTAGCCTTGAGGTGGGGGTAGTGGTGCTTGGACCTGCCTCTACTGAATGTACCAGGCTCTGCTAACTTCCCATGGTAGGCCTAACCTTCTTGTAGGAGGGAATGGGACGTGGGTTGGCAGGGGATGGGGGAGGGAGGTTGGAGGGGTGGGAGGAGGGAAGAGGGGATCTGTGATTGGTATGTAAAATGAATAAAAAAAAGTTCTTATAAAAAAAAAGGAAAAGAAAATGTCTCCACAGGAAAGCATGTAGGGCATTTTCTTAATTAATGATTGATAAGCTAGGGCCAGCCCATTATGGGTGGCACCATCCCTGGGCTAGTGGTCCTAGTTTCTATAAGAAAGCAGGCTGAGCAAGCCAGGGGGAGCAACCCAGTAAACAGCACCCCTCCATGGCTTTTGTATCAGCTCTTGGCTCCATGTTCCCACCTTGCTTGAGTTCCTGTCTTGATTTCCTTGTCTTGAGTCCAGTTTTGATTCCATTGTTTACTGTTTACCTTAACTTGTAATAAACCATTCACAATATCTGATTTCTATAAGAAATCAAAAGGGCAACTATTAGGAAGAAGGAAGGGAAGGATAAATGTGGGGAGAGAAAATAAGAGGGTAATAGAGCAATTTTGAACAAAGTACATGGCTTACATGTTTGAAAGGTTGTAATGAAACCCATTATTCTTCTAGCTAATATTTAAAAAAAAGCTAGTCTTTCAGTGTCAGGGTGGGGCTCAGGCCAAACTTTTAATCACTGAGATTTAGTGAATTTGGAAAATGTTGAAAATCTTTTTCTTTATAGGCATATGATTATCTACAACAAGCCATGGATTGAGCTGGCCCAGGACAGACTTGGCTACTAAGAACAGAAAGTTGATAATCTCTTCATCAGATCAGCTATAAAATGTTAAACTTTGGTTCTACATATGCCGGATCTCTTTATAATCATATTGGTAGCAAGTAGTCTTACCTTAGTGAGATGATTACTCTCCACAGATTGGTTGGAGCCCAAATTCCTAATCTCCCTACTGTGTATTTGGTCTCCCATTGATTTTTGTGATATCTAATTTTGTAAGATAACTTGACTGGGATACAAAGAGACCAATCATTTGATTTAGCATTACTATGGATTTGTGAGGATGTTTCCAGATGAGATTAACCCTCAAATTTGAATACAGCAGATTGTCTTTCCTGATTGGGGATATGTGTCATAAAAGTAACTGTTAACATGAATTTATAAAATACCTTAGTAAGAGGAAATTCCAGCTGAGCTAGAACATTCCTTTTTTCCACCTTCGGATTTGAAATAAGATCTTTCTGGTTCTTGAACATGACAGATTTGACAGAACGTGTATCAGCATGAACCTGAGGCTACCACGTCAATACTTAATTGTCTTGTCTCATATATTTTTTAAAAATTGAGATTTTATTTATTATTTTTTGTGTATGGATATTTTCTGCATGTGCATGCAGTATGTATGATAGCCAGAAGAGGGCATCAGATCCCCGGGATTGGAGTTACAGATGGTTTTGAGCCACCATGTGGGTGCTAGGAATTGAACCCAGGTCTTCTGGAAGAATATCCAGTGCTCTTAACAATTGAGCCATCTCTCCAGTCCCTTGTATAATATCTTTCATGAGACTCTAAATCTGGAAGGCCCTGCTAAATTCCATTGTCCTCTAAGAAATGGAAAAAAAATGGCAAGTGGGAAAAATAGTCTTTGCTTCCTTCTCATTATTTTTCCCAGAGCTCCAGGTGAAGAAAACACACGTATACTTGGGTCAGGAGTGAGGTTAGCTATATGTAGTGATCCCTTCATACTTTGCTCTCTCCTTGAAAGATCTCAAATATTGAGGATAACAATTACCAGAAGTTCTGAATTTCTAAGATTCCATTAACACTGATCGAAAGTTTAGGACCATGTCCTCTTCACACCCAAATTGTAACATGTCCAAAGCCTTGCTGGATAAATTATTGTCAAACCTACCTCTTTCCAGCTTCACTTTAAATATTTCTGAGAATTTTTTCTGAGATGATGCTACTAAAGTTACTGTTCAGAGCTCACAATCTGCCAAGTATGTGTTATGTTATATAGTCTATACCTTGACAGTTGTTAAAATCCAAATGAACTCTACTCCAAATTAGTTGGAAAATCCTGGCTTATCAGTAAAACACCTACATTTAGTCAAAAATCATCCTATTTCAATTCAAGGACAGCATGGCCTTTTTGCCATTGTGACAAATCCAGGTTTCTTGAAGAATCAACCTGCAACTCAAGAGCTGAAGATGATTGTTCTTATCACATCCTCATACCAGTATTTACATAAATGCTATCAGTTACAAATATTTCTAGAATTTATTTTATTTACTAAAGTGTATTATTCATAGCTCAATACAGAACAGTAGTGTTGTATACATTATTCCTTGGTGACTGTATTCATGTAGTCAGAGAATAAGGTTCTTAGAACAAACTGACTCTTCCTGAAACCAGAGTGTTGAAATCAGTTTGGGGGAAGTTATCTAGAACAATAGGAATCAGTTTGTGGGCCATGATCCAGCAGTATCTATACTACCAGTCGAGCTTGGAGAACTGAACATTCTTGAGGTTCATCCCAGATTTATTAAATATGAAATTCTGGAATTCCTACACAATCCCTGGGGTTATTAACTATACCAAAAATCTGTGCCACTTTTCTAGTCATTCAGAGACCCCAGCACAGGAGGCAAAGCCCATTGCACATCTAGCTCTATTCATATAATCAGTTTCAACCATCGCTTCTTAAATTAATGAATTCTATATTCACACCTACATGCAGCATTTTAGCTTTTATGTTTTCTAAATAGCCAATAACACACACAAAAAAAATAAACCTTAACTGAAATCATCCCATATTCATATTATCAAGTGAGGATGAAACTTCAAAAAGATATGGTCCTAGACTTTCAGGTATGAAAGGCAAATTCATCCACACTGGTAACTCAGGGGAAGCAGGCAGACAGGAAAACATGCTCACTGCTTTCTGTGAAATCTGTTAGAAACAGTGGGTTTAGTTGAGATGTGGTATATTTCTGAGGAGAGAAACACAGTGAAGCATAAGACAGGGTATTTCAGAGAGACCCAATATTAGAGACCATGCACTGAGGGAAATTGTAGCATGAGTCTTAAAAGTTCTTATTAATAAAATCAAACCCAAGGCCAGTTATTGGGGTAAATGCTGGAAGGTCAGAGAAATAAAACAAACCACAGCTAACTTCACCTGGCCAACTTCTCGGCTGGTCTTGTTTCCTCAGACTGGAGGCCTCTGAGTCTTCATCCAGAATGGGTCTCAGCTGAACTGCTACTATAAGCCTGAATGCTTAACCAGGCCAAATGCCTAACCAGGCCAAATGCCTCTCCAGGGCAAATGCCTCTCCAGGGCAAATGCCTCTAGTTTCTGGTCCTCACGCCTTATATACCTTTCTGCTTTCTACCACCACTCCCTGGGATTAAAGGCTTGCTTTCTGGGATTAAAGGCGTGGGTCACCATGCTTGGGTGTATCCTTGAACACATGGATTTCTGTCTCTGGAATGCTAGGATTAAAGGCGTGTGCTACCACTGCCTAACCTCATGTTTAACATTGTGGCTGTTCTGTCTCAGACCCCAGATAAGTTTATTAAGGTACACAATATTTTGGGGAACACAATACCACCACAGGAAATCAAGGAATTCTCAGGACAGGGAGCCTGGCATTTTTGTGATTACAGTTCTGGGATGGTGACAGGGAGAATATTTTAAAATTAAGATCTGGAAAGTTCAGTTTAGACAAAGGAATGGGATATTGGAGTCTGGCTTTTATTTACAGCCTAGGGGAAGATTTCCTTGTTATCACATAGAGGAACAAGATGATGAAAACTCCAACATAAAGGATAATGCAAGTGAAAATGCGAAGGGGAGGTGGATGGCAGGCAAGCTAATTAGACATTCTTACTAAAAGTGTGTTCAGACATTGGCACAGAAAGTGATAAGATAAAAAAGATTTGAGTCCATGGGACAGACGCTAAGAGATGGTGAAGTCAAGAGAGAAACTAGTGACTGGTTCCTAGAGGAGTTGAGGGTGGGTGAAGCAACCACAATAGTTTTTTCTTTATATCTAGAGGAGCATAGAGTATCATGGATACTAATTGGTAATGTACAGTTTATTTCTTATGAATTTTTGAACTTTCTTGGATCTCTCAGTGTGTGTAAGGAGTGGGAGGATTAAATGAAAAGTTGGATACAGTAAATTGAACCTCAAGATGGTTCTGTATTTCAGAGTTACCATTCACAGAGATATAAACATGAGCAATGGATGTCATCATGGAGTCACTGTGAGAAAATACATCGACAAGAAGAAAAGTGAGTAGAGAAAGCAGTTCATAGAAAAGATCTACTTAGACAGAAGCTCCCAGGAGGAAAAGGATTGATGACGCAGTGTGAGAGAGTAACAAGCAGTGTGTGTGTGTGTGTGTGTGTGTGTGTGTGTGTGTGCGCACGCGCGCGCACTTGAGAAGCATCCTGGTAAATGCTGAAGTGCAGTATTCTTGATGAATCAGTGGTGAAGACACCAAAATGTTGGACCACTTGTTAAGTGATGTTGGGTGAAGAAAATGAAAGATTTACGGTGTTTCTGGGTTCAAGAAACTTCCATCACCCTACAGGGGGAGAAGAACTATGATGAGAATTAATGAAGAAAATTCTGATAGTGGCCATGATTTAGGAGAAGATTGAGGCATCATGTCTTTAAAAGGAAAAAAAGCATCTTCAACTCTCTGAGAAAGAAAATGGATGCTTTAACAGAAGGTGACCCCTGGAAGCCAAATGTTCCAGTGGACAGTATATTGAAACACAGTGTACGGAAGCACTTATTTGCACATCTAATAATGTAAGCCTAACGCCTCCACTTAAGAAATCATGAGCAAGCCAGGGACCATCTACAGAACTCTAGACACTAAGATAAAGAATTTACTTCATATAATAACAATCAATGATTGCCTTGACTGATTTTGAATCATGGTCCCTTGATTGGCAGTACAATGAAATTACCACACCACGTGTGAGAGGAATGAAACTTCAGAAGGTTAAACCACAAAGTCTCAGCCTCATGCATGAAGCTGAAGATGGGGTGAAGGGTCAAGTCCCAGGTTAGGAAAGGGCATATGGAGGGAAGCATCACTCAAGCTCTCCCCATCTTCTCCTAAGTAGCTAACTGCTGGCAAGTTACCAATTTTCAGGAACTTGGGTGAACTTTGACAAGCCTGCTGTGACATTTGCTATAACCACATACTACTGTTTCTAATATAACCTTTGAGAAAATTCAGTCTGATTCCAGAGACTTGAAGCCTCTCATTTTGTCAAATTGCCTGACATTTCTGACTCCTAGCCAAAAAAAAAAAAAAAAAAAAAAAAAATCAGTTAGGAAACTACACATGGAGGGCCACAACTTCATCCCCACATAGCTTTGTAATACTCTCACTCAGCATTCCCCCTATGTCTTTCTCCAGTTGGCACAATTTCTACCTTCACTGGGATCACGTGGCACAGGAAAAAATAGCATGCACTTCTTCCTGGAGAGTTACTAAAATTTTGCTTCCCTGTTTAGAATGATTTCTCATCTTGTTTAAGATGCCCCCTTCCACTTTCAATTACTTTTCCTTTCTGAATTCACACAATTCAAGAGGAAGAGACAACCCACCTGCCAGATACAATGTACTTCAGACTTAAATCATATTCCATTTACTCCTGGTGAATGTGAATTTGAGTCTGGCTCTTAACTTTCCTGAGCCTTGACTGTGTATTCAGTCAAATGGGGCAATAATACTCACTCACACAAGTGCTGTGAAGATTGTGTGATGATCTGCTCGCCACTGGCATGTGGAGACAGAAAGCAAAAGTCAGTATCACCTCTCTCCATCCTTCCATTGTTCTTTTCAATTGCCTTGTCTGCTATTTTCCAGCCCATGTAGCAAAATCAAGGGATACTGAGAACCCCAAAACAACAAAAATAACTAATGTTGAATTCAAATTCTAGGTATCATGTTCATTGCCACTCAACACCATCACATATTTTCTGTTCTTGTGTGTCTATATTCTGAACTGCGTCCGTGTCAATGTATCCATAGACATGTATCTAAAGTAATTGTTCTCATTTGATATTTACTGAATCAATGACTCATCAGAAGTCAAGTAAACTACATGACCTATATGTTGTGAAGCTTACTCATTGAACAATCTACCAGAAACCCCACCAGCACCTGCCCAGTGATTGTAGCTTGTCATTGTATAATTGTAAGCTTCACCAATTTTGCTTGTGCTTTTAACAGAGCATGACTCTTTGACAGCTCGAGCCCTGGGTAATCATGCTACATTGAGCAAAGCATGCAGATTTCCAGTCAATTGGCTTTTTTTTTTAAACAGGTAAAATGAGCATCTCTTAGCAGAATAAGAATAAAGGAGATAACAGTTGTGAAAATAATTTTTGAACTTCACAACACTTTTATATGTGCAGGTTTCTCTTTGGTTTCTTCACCAGGACACCTGGAGCTGAGTATGCTTGAACCCCAACTAATGATGCTAAACATATCCCATACCTCAGAAGGTACCTCACAACTGTGATACACATGGCCTGCTGAGCCTCCTGCAATACTCACAGGGATGCCAGACTCCATCTTCTTTTTGGAACCTATGGAAGTTTGAGAAAGCATGTGAATTTCATCCCTTGAACCTCAAAACTATACGCTTGCTTGATCTGGGCTGCTTCTACTGCTTTAACATCCGTGTCTTCATCACCCAACCTAGGAATTACCACACGCTTTTAGTGATATCTATTTGTTTACTTTCGATTGCACCTTCATTTTGCTCAGGGAAAAAGACTACTTTGAGCATTTTCGTATGTTAGAAAAGAATAAAAGACAATACTGTGCCAAAGTAATGAGTAAGAATGACAAGAATGAGAAAAAACATGAAATGAGGGGTCACATCAAGAATTTAGTATGTGTACGTCTGTCATGTACCCTTCTATTCCAAGAGAGAGCATCACTTCTCCAATAATCACATGTGAAAGGAACAGACTTCTAGTTGCATGGGGATGGACACCGATAAATCTAGACCAGTGTGAAACATCTTCTTCCTCACTGGGTACTAATTAACCAAAAGCAAGTGCTACCAATGTTGTCTCTCCTTTAAACATATACTAGGAGACAAAGTTCCATTATTATTTCAGAATTCAACCCCAGCTACCAGTCCACACTCTTCATTGACACATGGCATAATCTCCATTTCTCAGTTGAAAACATGCAAACACCCACAGGTACTAACGTACATTCAGAATTCCAATTTAATCTGTCTGATGTTGTCTACAATCAACATCCATCTTCGACCATTACATCCCTGTGGGCATCTCTATCCAGCTTACAAGTAGACAATTTTAAGCAAGTGTCACTTGAAATACAGTGTTTTCCTATTATACCTACTAATTTCTGACACAATTATACTAAGCTTGGTTCATTAACAGAATTATTCAGCTTAAAGCAAATGTGGCTGTTTCTCCAATGTTTGTGTTCCATCTTTTTGATAATGCCCACACTGGTGACAACATCCTCTCACAGAAGTCAGTCTGAATGCTGAGCAGTTTGTTCTCTCTGTCCTTATCTACATTCTGACTGTAGCACTTGTTAAATTAAAAAAAAAAACACAGCTAGGAATATGAAGGAGAACCTGTTTGAGAAAACTGTCAGCTAGTTAACATATTTAGCAAATTGGTCAAAAGTCCATAGGATAAGAGATCCAAATTCTGCTAAAATGCACAACTAACACTTCAAGCACTAATTCATGTCATGTACTGTGGCCATACAATACTCTGCAGGTTGAGGCTGACAGAAAGAGTAACTATAATGAGCTGAACTTTCTCAGCCCAACTCTCACAAAGATTTCTCAGAGGCAGCTGCACATGTCTGTCTGACATCTGTAACTATCTAGTGAAATCACCTGTGTTCACCAAGGGAACCATTGAATGCACAGACAATGCTCGTTAAATGAACTTAATACTCTCTTTAATTGGGTATTCCAGTATTTCATTAATTCCAAAGAAGAACTAATTTTCCAGAGTAGATAATTAGGATTCACAAATATTGCTACCTTTATCATGGCTATGTACCATTTGTGAGTTCAGGCTCTTAGAAATTCTATGAAAATTTGGGATTAAAGTCATGCTAATGATACCTTACATTATAATAATTGTGAAAGAAACATCTAAGGCATATAAAATTAACATTTCTACTACTTTTCTCAATTAAATGTCATAACATCCCTTTTCAAATTTATCTGGTTTTTCCACTACAAATGGCACAATCTGATTAAAAAATATGATTTAGGATCATTCACTTCATTTTATTTTCTAAAGTTAAGATTGTAATTGTGTTTGTCATCAGTATGCCAATATAATAGCCCAATAATTTTGAAAAGGGGTCACAACCCACAAGTTGAGAAACACGGCTCTAGAAAATACTTTCAAGAGTAGCTCTGTTCAAGTGTTAAGATGCAGGGGACCAGAAAGATCCAGGCAAGGACTAGGAATGGCTGCTCCTGTGTTCATGCAGTAGGCGGGATCCTTGATTCTCTTTGAATCTTAGGTTTCTTTGATTTTAGACTTGTGGTACTATTATGTTGTGTTAGTTTAGTGTGAACATTGAATCACACAGTTGAGAGCACCTGATGAAGAACTGTTAGATGACAAGTTTCCCTGTCAGCAGCTGGCACCAGCAAAGGCCATGGAGAACTCTGCTGGACAGTGTCAGACCATGGTGGAAGGAAGCTTTTCTGAACACAGGCACCCACTTGTTGTGGTGGTTGCTTACTGAAACATGTTGTCATAGACCTAGAGTTTTCAAACAACACAGATTTATTTACTTAAAATTCTAGATATCAGAGGTCCAAGGATGAAGAGAAATCCAAGGAGAGAATTCATAACCATGCTCCTGAGGCTACCTGCACTTCTTACTCCATGTCTTCTATCTTTATAAAAAGCCACAAGGCCTCTTCAAAGGCCTGAATGCCTTCCCATTGCGCGCTCTCTCACTTATGGGAATCCTTCATTCATCCAGATGCCCAGGAAATCTCATACCAGTCTCTTTCGTCTCCATTTCTACAAAAACCTTCTGTCTCAGAAACTAATTTACTGACTCCATAGACCAGAACATGAACATATTTGAGGGTCTATTTTTTTCTGTACAAGAAACAAAACCTGGAGTTAAATTTGGTATACAACAGTTACCTGTCATTAAAAGGAGGTTTTTTTTCTGTAAAGATTATGCATTTCTTGGAACTAGGTTAGATCTGAACAGATTAGAATAAAAAAATTAAGAGCAATATTCGATCTGTAATTACAAAACTTAGTCAAAAGAATCTCTAGAACCCACTTTCTCTTTGACTTCATTCAATACATATACGAATCACTGTGGTCAGCAGTAGGTGTCCTTGCTGACATGTGAACTAGGAAAAACTTTAAAAGGGATAAATAATAGACTTACTGTCATCAGGAAGATTCAACATATGCTAATATGAAGCCTATGCCTGTATTCAAAAGCACTTGGTAAAATTAAAGGATGAATGTGATGTATTTACTCCAATGCAAATGTTCGTATAACATGCTTAGAAAATTAAACACCTTGGAGCTTTCTCTGACTTTACTGATGCTCAATCTTATTCCAAATGGGAAATGATTTTGACAGCTCTTGCTATTGTTTTTATACATTTATTTTATTTAAACTCTCATAGTAGTTTTATGATTGATGTTTAATTAACAGGTTATAAACTTGGGACTCAGAAAAGTACAATAAATGGGCATGTCATAGATCTAATAATTTAATTACCAAACATAACTTAAAGTCATATCATTTTAACTTTGGGGCCATTGATCTTCCAAATATGCTTTTCTCCAAGCAGACTGATAAAATATCCACTTGCCATTCATAGTACAGAAATAGAAGTTTTAAGATCTGAAATAGGAATATGTTCAGTTATAAGTAAGAAATCCAATAAAGGAAGTTATCGATTGTAGTTCTTCAGCAGTTTCCTGTGAGAACAAAAATATTCTACGTACCAGGTCTATTACAGTTCTCTTCTGGCCTTATGTAACTATCTGGCAAGTGCAATGTGGCTATGGTATGGGACATTTTGTTTGATGAGTGAACTATGATGTCGAAGCAAATAAAAGTTGATTGTGAAGGTCAGATCCTCTCCAATGCTCTGCAGGCCCACCAGCCCTGGCAGCTCAAGGGTGGTTGTGGCATGCAGAGCTAGTTTTTTACTTCATCTATGAGAACAGTAACAAAAATTGGAGAGTTCTGAAGAATAACTAACTATTCCTTCATATTCTAAAATCAAATGATTATTTCCTCAATCTCTCAGTCAAAAGAAATAAATAGAAAGAAAGGCTAGATCTACAAAAATATAATTTATGCATGAACAAACATACACCCTCCCCGTCTAGTCTGTCTCTCTATTAAGGGTTATGAATCCACCCCTGGGTTAACTATATAATTGAATTGGCTCTAGATCTTTGTAAATCCCCATGGTGTCTTGGTCAGAGATAGGAATGTCCAAGTGATATATGACTTTTATTACTGTCTTTAAAATAAAGGTTAAACAGGGTATACTAGATTTTTCCAAGTTTCAATGAACATAACACCTGTCAGAAAGTATCCACGCTATCAAACGCCTCAGAGGGAACATTTGAGGTAGTTAGAAGGAGAACATGAAAGATGAAGAAAAAGAAGAAGCATAAGAATTTCAAGGTAAAACACACCATGTCTCTTGGCAATATTTTGGGTTATATTTTGTTATTGTTTCACTGTTTTTGTTCTCATTTGCCCTCTGTGCATAGTCATGCTCTCCACTGTGACCCGTCAGTCATCACTGACAAACTGCTTGTAGGAGTGTGGTTCCGTAAAATTATGGAATCGAAACAAAGATTCTCAGCTCATGAAGAGGTAACAGAAAATGAAGCTCTGAAGAAGAAAATATATAATTCTTGCCCAACTCTCATCCAAGAGTTGCAGAGTGCACCACACGATTTTGGTTTACTTAAAAGTATGAAAACATAACACAATATTCAAATATTCTCATTTGTAGAGGATCATGCTTCATCTGCTTATAATCAAGTCTGATTAAAGAAAAGAAATTTAGCATTTCCTCACTGACAGGAGGAACAGCTCCCAATCACAGCCTTGGGAAGGTGTTCGGGGGGGATCCAGAAGAAGGGTTTATCATGACAGAAGAGAGCTACATGCAGTCAATGATTCTGAAGAGATTTCAGGGTGTGGGTGTGGTGAGGTGGGGCAGGATAAAAAGGTAGAAGAAAGAACAAGGAAGAAAGAAGAAACCAGAGGAAGGAGATGTAAGTAGCAGTCGAGAGAAATCATTAGACCAAAAATATAATGAAACAGAAGATCTCACCAATTGACTCATTGGAGGAGAGAGTAAGTAAAGGTGATCTATAGAAGCCACCCAACATGAATACTAGAGGAAAGTCAATGGAAAAACAAGCTAGCAGAACCTCATAGATTTAGAAGTTAATACCACAGACTGTTTGGCAAGCATGCTCTCACTCATGGATGAAAAGAAGAATGAATAGTGTGGTAAAATTAAAAAAAAAACACTTAAAGACACAAGGTTTAAAATCTCTTCACATTTGGTAAGTACATATTTACACATTTCATAATAAGAGGAAATAAATATGAAAAAAAACAAAACAAAGATGCTCATCATGTCCTCACACCATAATCAAATTTCTGAAAATTAATTGCAAAGAAAACGTCAAATCTTAAACTAAAATTGACATTTTACATAAAAAATAGCTTAAAGTGAAGCACAGATGAGCATATAAAATGAAAATCTATTGAATTTTAGCAGAAACCATGAGGTTAGATGAAGCATTCTTAGATATGATAAAAGCAATATATACATGAAATCTCTTCAAATATGAAAATTTCTTGTTCTCTGAAAGACATTATTTAAAGAATAAAATATTCAAGATGCTTACTGGTAGAAATTATTTATAAAGTACATATTAGATAGAAAAATTGTAACTAAAATATTTACTGAATTTTCAACATTCAAAAATAAAGAACCCAATAAAAAAAAAAGACAAAATGCTGGGTGTGTTGGTACAGGCCTATAAGCCCAGAACTTTGGGAGTAGAAACAAAAAGATCAAGAAGTTCAAAGCTACAGAGTGAGCTGAAGGTCAGTCAGCAGGGACTACACGAGTTCCCATTTCAAAAAAACATAAGAAAAAGAATGGACTTTAAAAAGGACTGAGATTGTAGCTCAGTGATAGAGCATTTCCTCAGCATATGAGGCACTAAGAAAAGGAAAAGTTTGGGAGAAAGGAAAAGAAAGAGGAAATAAACAATAGACTGAAACATAGTTTTAGCAAAAAGAGGAACAAAGTGTGTACCATGTCATCAGCTGCTGGTTAAATGCTGACCAAAGCTTTCCCAGGATGTATCTCTGTCACACTGGGTATCATAAAGTATACCTCCAGCAAGAGATGCTCACAAAGATGTAGAACAAATAGCCTCAGGTCCAGTGCTGGTGGGAATGTAAAGCTTTAAGACCCCTGAGCAGAAACTGCTCTGCAGTCTTCTACAAAGTTCAGTTTCCCTGACAGCATGGATCTACCACCCTCTCATGCTCTTGGATATCTGTCCAAGTGGGAGGGGAAAAACGCACCCTGCTCACATGAAAACCTGTGCTTTAAAACAGAAAGAATCAACTATCTCTCAATAAGCTAAAGATAAACAAACAGCTGTATAGCACATCATAAAATAAATAGAATAAATGCTAAACATAAAGACACTTAAAATGAACTGCTGATTAACAGAGACCTGAATTGATTTCAATGACGTTACTAAAGGACCCTAAACCATCCTCACAATTGCAGATAGCGTACATGTGCGTGCAGCGTTCTCAAAATGGCCAAATGTTGCCAACAGCAAACTGGCTGACAGCTGCTACTTAGAGGCAGATGATGTATTTTACTTCCACCATTAAGGAAAGGTAATGTGAGATTACTTTTATGGATGGCAAAAATGTTTTCTACCTGGTTATCTAAACCTACGCATGTGAAAAAACATAGAAGTATGCTAAATATGGACGACGATGATGTTTGAGAAATGGTGAAATCTGAATCAGTTTTATGGTTTAGTTAATGATATCATTCCAATGTCTGGGCCTTTAATTATTGTGGTTATATGAAATATTAATACTGGAGGAAGTAGAGTGTCAGGTACTTGGAAACACACTGTGCTGTATTGTTCATGCTTTTTGAATTTAAGAGCATTTCAAAATAAAAAGTAAAATTTTAAAATGTAACCACTAATATTTAAGGTGAGATGGATGGAACACATAACACTCAAATAAGTGAAAAATGCCTCTTAGCTGTAAGTTTTCAAACATGTTTTGAAAAGATTCTTCACTTAGTTAGGATATGGTTGATATAAAATACCCGTAATCACAGTGAGTACGTGTCTCGGCAAGGCTAGCTTCTCCTGTGCTTCTCTCGGTTTCTACTAAAAGTATTAACTTCTGGTGCTGTCGACCATCAAGATATGTTTTTTTTTTTTTGCTTTAGCATATTAGGCATAAAGTTCAATAATTTCAATGGCTTACTTGAAAGTCAGGGTCTTTTTAAAAATATACCTTTTGATAATTTCATGCATGAGTACTGTATTTACATCACTCTTCCTCTTGTGTTGCCCCCACTCCCTCTGAAATTCATGGTCTCTTATTCTTTAATTACTATTGTTATTTATATATCTGAGTTTATACATTTGTGAATAAGAACTGCTGAGTGCCTTTCACGTTGCTTGTATTAGTATGAGTTTAGGGCTACCTACATGGGATTGGAGAACTCATCCGGTAGCTCAGTCCTGGAAAAGGCTTATTCTCCCTCACTCGGCAGTCATTAATCACCTGGAGCTCTTCGTCTAAGGGTGGAACGCTGTGAGATTTTTCCCATCTATGTTGTCATGTCAACTAGTATTGTCGTATTTTCAAGTCTTTTTTAGATAACTACATTAGGGACATTTCATGGGCACAGTTTTCCTGTCCTATATAGTGGACACTATTTCCCAGCAGACGTATGGGTTCTTTGGCTCTTACAGTTTCCCACCTCCTCTTCCATTGCGTTCCTGGAACTTCAGGTGTAGGAATTGTGCTGTGGATCTATCAGCTAGGGACGGGAACCCAACAGTCAGGGTCAGCTGTTCCCTGCAGTTTGACAAGTTGTGTGACTTTCTGTAACGGTCTCTGTGAACTGTAAAAAGAAGACTCTTTGATGAGCAGTTAAAACTACACTTCCCTGTGGGCATAAGGGTAAATGCTTACAATGCAGCTAGTAATTATACTGGTTTAGGAAGGTTTTCTTCTATATTAACATTTTTCATCAGTATTTTCATTTTGGCTTCTCACTGGCTCTTTGAGTTTCTGCATATTGCCAGTGACCTGTTCAAAGTGCATATAATTCTCCCTTGTTATACAGTTCATAAATGTCTCCCCAAACCTTATCCCAGCATCTCTCCTGTTTGCTTCACATTTGTTCAGCATGGGCCTCACAAGGTAACAAAACACGCCTACAACTCTACTCATCCTTGACCTGTCTGTTGGCTTTTTCCACAGATCTGATTTTGTTGTGGCTTGACAGAATGTGAGTGCTGAAATATGAGCCACTCTTAACTTCTTTCCTGATCCATACAATGAAGAATTAGTTGGTACAGATGCATGCTTCCATACCCCAAAGTCTTTCTCTGCTTTATTGTTCTCATAGCTGAGGAAGTAAGGTCTACAAGGATCAGAGTCTGAGATGAGAGCATCAAGAGAAGCCTGGACATTCCTAACATGAATTCTGAGGAGTGTGACTGGGGTGTAAAAGCTGTCATGGAGGGTGATGGAGGGAAAAGAATAAATTCAGAAATGTGCAGGCACACTGCAGACTTTCTGCAGCTGATTGCAAGCATCCCTAAGCCAGTGTAGGTTTCCAGAGCCATGACTTGGGTCCTAGTTAAGGGTGGGTGGGCGCAATCTGAAAAAAGAGTCATATGAGAATAAACCCCACGTTTTTTGCCATAGTGATTATTGGGCTGGCTGGGCTGAGAAAAGAGCTGTGGAGCACATGAGGGGGCCTGGAGCTCTGCCTGAGCTTGCTGGCAGACAAAACATACAGACTGCTGCCTAAGATTTGATTTCAGCCATGTGTGAAAATCCTCTTGCCCTTTGTGCAAGAACGCACTTTGGAGAACCCTCTAGGCTGGCCCATTATTCACAGTCACAGGGTGAATCATTCCATGTACTTAGAGGCAAGGTCTTAAAGCTAGAAGGAAAAGGCTCAGAAAGACTCTTGCCTTCTACTGCATTCTGTTAAAAAGGCTTACTTTTATTCAGCGTTTCTGTATATCTATGCTGAAATCAATATGATGCTGGTTTGCATCTTGCAAGTACATCCTGTGTGCTCATTCTGAGTGGTGTATGGTATGATTATATGAATGACTAAGACTCATTGACCTGAAGAGAAAGACAAACTAATGTGTCACACTGGGCACAAGTTGAGAGTATTTCCATAGATCCACAGGAAACACAAATGGGAAGGTATTACAGATGGATCCTTGCTTTGTCAGGAAAGATAGTTTCACACAGGCATTTAAAAAGTCTAAATGTCTGATATTACATGTGATGATGGCTAATTTTGTGTCAGTTTGCAGTGTGCATTATAAGGAAGATGATGTGAACATTAAATTGGACTTTTTGGCACCTAGATATCTGAGTGAGTTTTCTGTTGCTGTGATGCAGCAACTTAAGGAAAAATGTTTAACTTATGATTCAAAGTCAAGGCAGGAGAAGCTTGAAGAAGCTTGAGTCTTCTCACATCAATTAGCATAATCAAGATAACCTCCCAGAATCCCATCTCCTAGGTGATGCTACATCCCATCAAGTGTGCAATTAACAATAAACATCACCATGGATTATATTCTGTAACATGGGTCAGACTGATCTAATCTGTTGAATGTCTTTGTAGAACATGATTCTTTCAAGGATGAGACAATCCCAGTGGACAGTTATGGGACTTTATCTGTACTATGTGTACTGCTGCGTCTCCACCCTGTAACCCTACACTGAAAATTTGGTTTTGCCATCCTCTATAACCACATGATACCATTTCTTATAATAAATTTCCTTGCCTGCACTGGGCTTACACAAAACTGGGCCTGTGTATGTCATAGAATGGTGTCAGTGACTTGCATGGGCCATAGAATTGTGTCCTAACAAGTTTTATGTCAGCTTGACAGAAACTAGAGTCATGAGAGGAAAGACAATCAATTGAGAAAATGCCTCCATAAGACTGTGCTATGGGCAAGCCTGTATCAATTTTCTTAATTAGTGATTGGTGTGGAATGGCCTAGCCCACTGAGTGTGGTGGCAAGCCCTGGGCTGGTTGTCCTGGGTTCTATAAGAAAGCAGGTTGAGCAAGTCATAAAGAGCAAGCCAAGCCTATAAGCAGCACTCCTCCATGGCCTCTGCATTAGCTCCTACCTTCAGGTTTCTGCCCTGCTTGAGTTATTGCCCGACTTTCCTCAGTGATGGACTGTTAACCTGAAATGTAAGTGAAAGAAACCCTTTCTTCCCAAAGTTGCTTTTGGTTGTAGTGTTTCATCAAAACAATAGAAACCCTAACTAAGAGGGGTGGAGGCTTATGGGGCCCTACCCCTACCCTGTTCAACTATTGACTATTGGTGAATTTTAGGAGCAATCATTCATTGTCTTTGGGTGAATTCAACAATGCTGCTGTGCTGTGGAGAGTCCACCAGTCTCAAATTTGAGGAATTGTAAACCCAGGGTTCCACAGGTAGTCCTGGTTAAGGTCAAGTGGGTCACAAAACATAGCAAGACATGAATGCAGGCTGGAAAGGAGAGAAGAGATACCGGGCAATGAAAGGAATCAGAATGCATACGTGTGTGTGCATTTATCCAAGAATAGATTTATTCAATAAAAATCCTTTTAATGTATTATACATGTCCTAATCATTCTGGTCCTCTAAAAATCTTTGTGACATGTGGGTGTACACCTGTACACCATGAAGGCAGCAGAAGTCTTTAGCTTCCATCCAGATGCTTGTGAGGTGCAGTAATGCTGGTGAAAGCATAGGTGGGTGATGTGGCCAAGCTGTTCATAAAGAACTTCAGCTCATAAGAATGAAGCTTCCAGAAACTGAACTCCCAGCTTTGTGTATGCTGGCCAAGTCTTTTCTTCAGCACAGTACAATTGAGGCTTTTGTTGTTTCAGGTAATTTTCCTGGCAATATGGATTGTGCATTTAGTTAGAAGTGGATGAATCCGCTACTAATCAATTTTTAAATTGTTCATTTCTAGGGCAATTTGTGTATATGACACATGTATAAAAGAATCTATAAAATAAGTTGAATAAAAACCCAAGCTACAGAATAATGCACACTGTATGATTCCTTTGGAAAAGCCCCAAACTTGCTAAAAGCAAACAATAGATTGCTTGGAGATGCATGCACTGCTGGGAGGGGAAGGAGAACAAAGAAAATGGGATAATTAAGATAAAATGTATGATAGTGGTTTTCTCTGTAGGGGAGAAAGGAAGAGCAAGCAGGAAGCTTTAGAAGTAAGGAAAGTTCTGTCAGGTTCTGTGTCTCATTATAGTGTAATTTCATAAAGTGAGTGTCTCTGTGTGTGCATGCACATCCAAATTTTGAGCACACAAACAAAAAGCCAAAAAGAATACATGATCAGAAATATGCTTTATAATTTCATATTGAAAACAGTTAAAAGTCTGGAACAGGAGAATAAATTAAAAAAAAATGTACATCCTTTTATTCTCCTAATTCCTCCAAACAGTGACTGTCTGCATGCATTAGTATAATGTTTAATTTGCTAAAGGCAATATCCACCCTTTGTCTGAAAATATAAATTATCAAACTAGCCCTTTACTAACATATCATGAATAAATTATGAGCCACAAGAAGAAATCAGAATTTTTTTAAAGCACACTTCTAAATGCATTGTACTAAAGCCATGCATCTGCAAACATGGCTATTTCTTTAATAACAAATTTCCAATTATTTGAATTTGGAATGTTTTTTTTTAAATCATAAATGTTACAGAAGGCAAATGAGAGAGAGAGAAGGACTAGAACATTATATCTAATTTGAGAGTGACAGTAGGGATTTGTGTGGAAGGAATTGGAGGATAGGAACTTGGGAGGGGCTTGAAGGAGGAAAGGGAGTGTGTGACTAGATTTTCATTTTAAATGTATAAAAAACAAAAAGTAAATATTCCTTGTCTGTATCTAATGCAGAAGCTTCTATTCTGAACAATGTGACCTGGAATTAGAAGTATAGCCATCAACCATATTTAGTCTCTAAGCATCCTCAGATATGTCTCAGGAATTCTTACATTATAGAATTTGAACATGGCTTTCCCATCAGTAAATCAAGACACTAAGGAATGCTCTGTTACAAGACATTTTTTTAAAATGACTATATAAGAAAATGCCTTTCATGATAGGATTCTTAAAGTCTGATAAATTTTAACTGTTACAGTTATGAGGTATGTTCTAGAGCTAAACAGGATTTGGAATATAAAGAAGGATTCTAGTAGAAAGCACAGTAGCATGGTGGGGATAATAGTCTGTGTTCTACAATAAAGGAGAGAGAGGGAGAGAGTGAATCTTCTCACAATGATAGAGGATCCAGCTAACTGCAGATGAGGTGA
This sequence comes from Peromyscus attwateri, assembly GCA_902168425.1. Classification (NCBI taxonomy): domain Eukaryota; kingdom Metazoa; phylum Chordata; class Mammalia; order Rodentia; family Cricetidae; genus Peromyscus; species Peromyscus attwateri. The sequence continues at coordinate 31,415 of CABHPP010133012.1, forward strand.
GCTGATGATGTGCTTCCAGAGACCAAAGACCTAGAAGAAGGCAACAGATGATCTATGTTCCAGTCCAAGACTGAGTCTAAAGATAACAGAAGATAGCTATTTCAGCTTAGAAATGGAGGCATATTGAAGGCCAATTTATCAGTCCTTTGTTCTATTCCAGTCTTCAGTGGATTGAATGAGTTTCACTCACATTGGAGAAGGCAATGGTTTTACTTCATCTACTGACTCAAATCCTAATCTCATTCAAAACATTTTCATAGATGCACTCAGAATATCTGGGTATCCTGAGGCCCCATCTAGTTAACATATGATTCTAACTATCACAGGGGGTTATTTCTCAGAACACACAGACTAGCTAGGATGCCTGGGAGCAGGTATCAGATGCTATGGAAAAGTCTCTAGTCAGGCAATAAGTGAGTATCTGCAATATTTCCTTTCCTCAGTTTCTCTCTCTCTCTCTCTCTCTCTCTCTCTCTCTCTCTCTCTCTCTCTCTCTCTCTCCTCTGTTCTTTGTCTGTAAAGATAATCTTAACTCTTCTAAACACCCAGGTTCTAGTCAGGGCAGTGCCACATGCTGGATACAGAACTAAAATGATTCTCTCCTTCTGTTTCTTCTTCTGTTCAAGCTATCTTTACAAGGTCAATTGGAGAGCCAAGACACATCCATTTATAGAAGAGACTTCGGAATGAATTAAAAATAATATTATAATGGATAACAAAAGTGATTAAAATCTCATTGTGTTAAATAAAAATCTTTATTGGAAATAACCCGCAGAATAAATCTATGCATTAAAATAGGCTTTTTTGGCCGGGCGTTGGTGGCGCACGCCTTTAATCCCAGCACTCGGGAGGCAGAGGCAGGCGGATCTCTGTGAGTTCGAGGCCAGCCTGGGCTACCAAGTGAGCTCCAGGAAAGGCGCAAAGCTACACAGAGAAACCCTGTCTCGAAAAACCAAAAAAAAAAAAAAATTGGCTTTTTTGGTTGCTTATCATGCCTAAGATAAATGAGCCTGGGAATAAAGATGATTGTTTTTGATGTTATCACTAATTTTTTTTTGTTCTAACTCTATATTGTTACTGAGGGCAATATGGGCAAGGGGGAACATAATAATCCTAGGTTGGGGTTTTAATAGGATTTGCTCCCAGCAGTAATGTAGCTAGTTTCTATTTCTCTGTGGCTTTTTGCCCTCATTGATAAGTCTCTATTTCCCTGCTATGTAGCTCATTTCTTCTCTCATGTGGTAGATCTTCCTCTATCATTACAAAGAACAGTGGAGGCTGGAGAATCCACTCTTATCCCAGACAATCAACATTGTAGTCATGTGCATGTTTGTGGACAAAGATTGGTTATAGAAAGTGGGCAGAGACATCTTTAGACCAATGGGTAAAGAGAGGGAGGGGGATCACCAGGTAGGAAACACTAAATCCCAGTAAAAATCCAGACCCTATTAGAGTTGGTAGTCTCCTCATCTGAGGGGTGGTCCTTTCTCTTACCAAGAAGCCTGTAATGCTTGCCAATAAACTTCTACTTTGTGCTGAGCCATTTTTCCTGTGTTTTGATTTTTTAATTGGTGGAGAAGAAACCACCTGCTAGCCGGTACCTTTCCTGGAGTGTCACTGCCAAAACACTCAAGAGAGGAAAGATTTATTTTGGCTCACATTTCACAGAGTCAATCCATAGCCATTGGCCCTCATGTGATTGAACAGAAAATCACTGGTGGCATGAACATTTCATGGAGGAGGTTCTTTAGTGCATAACAAACAGGAAACAGAGAGAGTGGGAAACAGGAAAAGGCCAATGTGAAATACAGGTCAAGGATATACTCCCAGTGACCTACTTCCTCCAACTAGACCCAGCTCCTTTCACATCACTACCAATAATAGTCTCACATTGTGAACTTTTGATATTAATCTCCTCTGAGTCACAAACATGCTCAGGAACTTTCGCTAATCTATGGATCTAGGTACTTCTTAAGCCAGTCAAGTTGATGATGAAAATTAACTATCATGGGCTCTAAAATATTTCAAAACACAGGCAGTAACAGAAAACCTGCTTGAAGAACTTTATTTCAGAATCCCTTCCTTATCCTAGACACCAGTACTCTCAAATCACTAAAGACGTATGTGGACCCCTGATAAACAGACAAGAATGCTGATGATCATTGGAAAGACAGACAGAAAGGCAGTGAGATGGGAGCATGGGGAAACTCTAAGTGGATGAAGGAATGGAAGGATAAACAGAAGGATTAGGAGAATGGGATCATGGCAGCATAGAAGGAAGGAATGGTAGATAACTGGGAGTTGAGAGGATAAGATAGAAGAGTGATTGAAGATGAGGCTGTGCTCACGGCATTTGTGGTGGCTGCCAGGGTAGTCATGATGCCTGGTAGTTAGTATGGGCCAGCACTGGATACTTGGGAAAAGCACTTTATATGTATTATTATAAGGAATCATGTGATATACATTTACTTTTCTCCAATTCTGAGTAGTTACAGGCCTTTATTTTGTCTTACTTTATTTTATTGTGTATGTGTCTGTGTGCCCACTCCTGTGTGTTTGTAAATACATGTCAGAGTGTTTCTGGAGGTCAGAGGAAAACCTTGGCTGACAACCTCAAGTTCCACATTGCTTGAAATGCAGACTTTTTTAGTTGCTCAATGCTATGTGACCCATGTCTTTGAATATTAAGTAGAAGACATGAAACTTTATTCTTTGTCTACTCCAAAGCTTGTGATCTTGACCTCACCCATCTCCAACCACACAGGAGATAGCCTGTTGGTTAAAGGGGTAATGTTTTCTATTAAGAATGGAAAGACTGTGTAGTTGGAAGTTTTTCTATGCCCCACCTGGTCCCACAGCTGCTAAGACCCAAGTAAACACACACAGGCTTATTTTAATTAAAACTGCTAGGCCATTAGCTCAGGCTTACTACTGACTAGCTCTTACACTTAAACTCAGCCCATTTATGTTAATCTATATGTTGTCACTTTTTCTGTGGCTTTACCTGTGTGCTATCACATGCTGCTCCCTGGATGGCAGGCTGGTGTCTCCTAACTCAGCCTTCCTCTTCCCAGAATTTTCCTTGTCTGCTTATGCTGCCTATATTTCCTGCCTGGCTACTGGCAAATCAGTGTTTTATTAAACCAGTACACAAAAGCATTATTCCACAGCATTTCCCCCTTTCTGTTTAATGAAAAAGGAAAGTTTTAACTTTAACATAGTAAAATTATATATAACAAAACAGTTATCAAGAAAGAATTACAGTTACAATATTTAGTCTATTTTGGCAAATTCAAAGAAAAGATTTTACTTATTCTATATTTGTGAGTCTAAGGTTTCATATCTCACTTATCTTTTATCATAACTAAGGAAAATTATAACTATGTAGTCTTCAACTACATCAAAGACCCCAGAAGGATACATTACCTAAGTAAACAGGAAATGCATTGTAAGCAACTTCCAAAAATCTAGAATGACAGAGACAGCTGCCTGCCTGGACAGTTACCCAAAGTTTTTCTGTAACATTAGGGCATCTATCTTCAGCCCATAGGCTTAATCTCTTAGTCATTTTTTCTCTGTGTCCTGTAGAATATCTGGCAGTCTCCTCTGCAAAGCAGGAACCTAAAGGACCATCTTGCCTTGCAAAGTTCAGTGGTTACCTTTCTATGAGTCCTGCATGTCCAGTCAATACAACATTTTGTTAAGCAGTCCAGGCAATAGCAGTTTCTTGCCCAAATGTCTATTTTTGCCAAGAAGAAGATAAACTCCATATAGAGTGTCTTCGATGCCCATCTTTCTCTTTGAAGTAAATCAGTGCTGCCAGGAGCAGACGTGTCTCATTGTCCAGAAAGTCTAAGTTTTTAAAACATTTTAAATACCATATTCTGTAGGTCTTTGAAGTGTTTGAAGATTACCTACCTAATTCAAATATATCTATGTATAACTAGAAAACTTAACTAACATGATGATAAGTTTGATTATCCTAGATGACTATTAATGTGTATTTCTTAATTATCCATTACAATTTAAATGAGTTACATAAACATAGTACCTTAAACAAGAGTAGAAATATACATATAGTATAACAAAATCAACTCTAAATTTGTATCAATAAAACTAAAATCCATAGCATTGTAAAACATTTCAAACAAGTTGTTGCTCTTTAAAAGTAGGTTCGTCAATCTACCCTTTCATCCTATGATATCCATACTATCCCTTAGCCTCTCCGGCAGAGTTTTGATCCATTGCTCCTGCCTTACAAAGAGGGAACAAACACTTCTCACATTTGTCAATAGAATCATACATACTTTGAGGCTATCTATTTAAATTCTAAAACTGAAGGCTCAGTGACTTATTGTTGGTTCCTTCTTACAATGAGGCATAAATCACACTTAGTCCCCAAAGCTCAATTTATTCTTTTGTCATCTCAGTTGGGTCAGTGCCATTTGCATCCCCACCAGAGGTTCAGGGGGTATTTACAATTATTAAATATCACAATTGGAAAAATTCAGAGTTTGTCTTCCCCCAGAGTTTATGGCCGTAACCCTTGTCCCCAAGGAAGTGAGGAATCAGTCAAAAAGTCATTGGATAGGCCCCAGATAAAGGGGATTCCACTAAGGTCCTTTCAGGATATCCTACCACATGGAGATAATTCTTCAATTGGTGAATGATAGACTGCCAAAATTACTAATGTGTGCCATTGGGATCATGAGGAGTTATTTGTCTCAGGGAAGCACTACTTTTATTGCTTAGTAATAGGTCTATACTGCTAAGCACCAGCTACTTCCGCTTGACTGCCATTGCCAAGGTCCTGAAAAGCTCTTGGTACTTTCACAAACTTGGAGGCTTCTTCTTTCTTCATCATATTCTGTCCTAATTTAACATGAACAAAACATGACCTGGAGGGGTGGCTCCTTAGTGAAGAGTGCTTGCTGTTCTTGCTGAGGAACTGAGTTTAATTGTAACACCATGTCAGGCAGCTCACAATCTCCTGTAACCATAAGTCTAGGGGATCCTACATCCCCTTTTAACCACAGAAGACACCTGCATTCATGTGCACATACCTTCCTCCTCAATCCACACAGGGACCTTAATTAAAAATAAAATGGAATCTTTAATGTGAACAAATCATCACTAATACTTGAATAACAAACATGAGCATTGGTCACATGTAAATAAAAATGTCATCACTGTTGGTGATGAGGTCAATCTGGAAAGTGAAATTTAGGAGAAGCACAATATAAAAACTTCTCTCTTTAATAAATCTGATTGTGGAGCAGATACTGAGTGTTAATGGGATATTCATAGGACATGCACAGCCAGCACTATTCCAACCAGCTTCCTTGTGAACTGTGACTGACTTAGTTTTGACATACTAGTCAAGAAACAAATACAAGAACTTTTCTTTAGAAACTCGTTGCTTTTAATAATATAGGTGGATGAGAGTAAACAAAAAGTGTCACACATAGAAAGGGAACTGCCATGCTCCCTCCCCCATTCTGTGAGAAATCCTTATCCTTTCTCTAGTAAGTAATAATGGGTGTTGAAAATACTTCTAATATTAATACTTCTTAATATTTTCCTGAAGGGGTAAAAATGGTAGCAAAGCCCTGCAGAGTTCCCCAAAGGGGAAATAAGTGTTTACAAAATATTCTAAACCAATGGTTCTCAATCTGTGGGTCACAAAAGGTCTAATGACCCTTTCACAGGGTTTACCTAAGACCATCGGAAAACACAGATATTTACATTATGATTCATAACAGTAGCAACAAAAATAATTTCATGGTTGGGGGTCACCACAATGTGAGGAACTATATTAAAGGGGTACAGCCTTAGGAGGGTTGAGAACTACTGTTAAGAAATACAGGAGACAGGAAAACCTGGTACATTCAGTTGAGGAAGGACCCTGCCCCTCCCCAGTGCCTCAAGGGTGAGCAAGGTATCCAACCTTATGTAATGGGATCCAGAAAGCCAGCTCATGCACCAGAAATAGAACCTGATCACACTGCCAGGAGCCCCTCAGACAGACCCAGCTATCTGTATGCAGAGGGTCTAGTCTGGTCCCATGCAAGCTTTCCTATAGCCCCATGGGAGAACTTACTCTTTTGGAGGAGGGGATGAGGGGTGTGTTGGGGGGGTTAGGCTAGGGTGGAGGGAGTGGGAGGAAAGATGAGGGGGGGGTCTGTGGTTGGTATGTAAAATGAATAAAAAAAATTAAAAAGCTGGGCTGTGGAGTACGCCTTTAATCCCAGCACTCAGGAGGCAGAGGATCTCTGTGAGTTCAAGGCCAGCCTGGTCTACAGAGCAAGATCCAGGACCAGCACCAAAACTACACAGAGAAACCCTGTCTTGAAAAAGGTGGGTGGAGCCAGTAGCCACGTGGGTCATTTCAGTCTTACAAATGCTGCAATTTAAAGCAATAGGTTCATAATAAGACAGATTTAGTTGGAATAGTTTACAATGTGTGTAAAAATGTATGTAGGCTTGAAAGAGAAAAAAATATATGTACAGTTATATGCAGTTATATAAAAATAGATAGTTTTAAAAAATAAAGTCTTTTAAGAGACAGTAAATTTAATATAAAAAATAAACCATGTAAAGATGGATATCACACAGAGAATCTGGATTATGTTGTCTTTGACATTCTTAACTGCAGAAAGACATTTGACTGTTAAAGCTGTTGAGTTAAGCCAATATATATATATATATATATATATATATATATATATATTAAAGGTATCTTGATTTCAAAATTTGGATTTAAGGATATGTTGCTTTGGAAAGGAGGCTCTGCTTTTGTTTCTACGGAAAGCAAGAGCTATGGATTTGTTTCAGATTAAGATACATCAGGTTTGACCAGCCAAGACCCCCTGAAAGGTCTCTGACGACACCATGGCCCAGATGATCCAACATGCAGAATGGTTTCAAGGCAACTGGCTCAGACAATACACTCTCATGGACTACTCCATAAGCCTAAAATTTTCTTTGTGTCCCCATAAGATACAGCGCCCCCTCCAGCAGGAAGTAGTAAGAGAAGCTACGCCCAAATTCCCAAATATACTAAGCTGGCTTTGGAGATGGAATTGGCTCACTCCTTCTCTAAACCCAAGCATATTCCTAAACCAAAAGGTTGAGAGATTCTTGTGTCCCATATCAGAAGAGCCCTCTGATGTGGGACAGAAAAAAAAACAATATTTTTGTTTAAAACAGGTTGATTATAAATACAATCTCTTTCTAAAGAAAAAAAAAGGGGATGTAGATATGATAGGATAAATAGTAACAACTTACTTAAAATGTTTTATATTGCTATAGATTTTAGCTTATTGATACAAGTTTAAGCTTAATTTTGTTATACTGTATATATGTTTCTACTCTTGTTTGAGGTATTATATTTATGTAACTCATTTAGATTATAATGGATAATTAAGAAATACAGATTAATAATTAGTCTTCTATGATAATTAAACTTATGGCCATGTTAAGTTTTCTAGGTATACATAGATATATTTCAGATAGATAGGTAATCTTCAAATACTTCAAAGACATACAGAATGCGGCATTTAAAATGTTTTAAAAAATTTAGACTTTCCAGACAATGAGACATGTCTGCTCCTGGCAGCACCGAATTTACTGCAGAGAGGAGGATGGGCATCGAAGACACTCTATGTGGAGTATATCTTCTTCTTGGCAAAATTAGCCATTTGGGCAAGAAACTCTTCTTGCCTGGACTGCTTGATTGACTGGACATGCAGGACCCATAGGAAGGTGACCACTGAACTTTGCTTGGCGAAATGGTCCTTCAGGTTCCTGGTTCGCAGAGGAAACTGCCAGACATTCTACAGGACACAGAAAAAAAGTGACTGGGAGACTCTAGACCTGTAGGCTAAAGACAGATGCCCCAACTTTACAAAGGAACTTTGGATGACTGTCCAGGCTGCCAGCAGTCTCTGTCTACTCTCACAAGACTCCCGAAAGTTGCTTGCGTCTGTCTCCTATTTCTCAGGTAATATTATATCCTTCTGAGGTCTTTGATGTAGTTGAAGACTAGATAGTTACAATTTTCCTTAGTTATGATGAAAGATAAGTTAGATATGAAACCTTAGACTCACAAATATAGGATAGATAGAATATTTTCTTTAATTTTGCCAAAACAGATAGACTAGATATTGTAACTGTAATTCTTTCTTGATAACTGTTTTGTTATATGTAATTTTACTATGTGAAAGTTAAAACCTTCCTTTTTGAAAAAAAGAAAAGGGGAAGTGCTGTGGGATATTCTCTATGCTGTGAATGTGTTGTTCTGATCAGTTAATAAATAAAGTGCTGATTGGCCAGCAGCCAGGCAGGAAGTATAGGTGGGACAAAGAGAGAGGAGAATTCTGTGAATAGGAAGGCTGAGTTAGGAGATGCTGCCAGCTGCTGCCATGAGTACCCACATGTAAGATACTGGTAAGCCACGAGCCATGTGGCAAGATATAGATTAATAGATATGGGTTAATTTAAGATATAAGAACTAGATAGCAAGAAGCCTGAGCCATTAGACCAAATAGTTTAAATAATATAAGAGTCTGTGTGTTTATTTTATAAGTGGGCTATGGGACTGCCAGGGCTTGGCTGGAGCTGGAGAGAAACTCTCTAGCTACAAAAAAATTTAAAAAATAAGAAACACAGGAGAAAAATGATCCCTTTCCTGCATAAGTGCAGGTGTTTCACTGGATGCCATTTTCTGAAATGGTCTCTCCTGTCTTTCCAATATCAGTGTAACCCTAAGCTACAGACTGGCTCTAGACAATAAGACCTTCAAATATTGGACTCCATTTTGTCTGGTTAATTCCATTAGCACTCTACTTGTAGCATATGTAATTTCTCCTAGTTCTTTGTGTGAAAAACATAGCAACTTAAGCTTATATGAATTCACAAGTCTTACGTTATTTTTCCTCTTTCTGTGGGTTTCTGTCACAGGATTATAAGGACACATGAAGATGAAACACCTTAGTTGGAGGGTAAAGCAAACGTGCTTTGAATTTCCATCTTTGGAAGACTATCTATAACACTCCCAGAGTCTGTAACACTCAAAGTCCTCACTGATAGTCTGAATACACCAATAATTTATTACCTGCACAGTTCCACTGCAAGATCTATATGGGAAGGAGAAAATGTATTTTTATGCTTTAGGAACAAGAATATCAATCTGTAGCTGCTTGACAGATTCTGATCTTGTGATTTAGGTGTCCTTAATCAGAGAAGTCTCATGAGTAGAGCACATCGGAATAGCAAAGAAGGAACTTGGAGAAGTGGAAAACTTGCAGGCACGGGCCTGCCTGTCAGCATCTCCACCTGCTGTGTTGGCGTAGAACATGTGACTTCACACTCATGATTCTTACATCAAATTCTCATTCAGTCATGTATGTTTAGGGAGAAACTGTGGGTGCACTAGCTACATAGAGCTTCAGTTTCCTCATCTACCAATTTACGATGCTCGTTTCTAGCTTGTAGAACTGCTGATGGTGGTATGATATTGGAGATCCTGCAAGGTTACCAATGAAAGACTGAATTCATAGTGGTTATCTTGAAGTAGCTATGAGGTCTCCTCTGTATGTCAAGGCTTCTTTAGAATTGATATCTTCACAAACTCCTCCTCATTTGCTGGTTTCAGTCACAGAACCCTGGGGACCTTGGTGCTCGTTCTGGAGATAACTGACTTTTTCCTCTGCATGAAATCCAGGTACCTGAATTCTCTCTCCTTAGTTTAATAAAGTTTAAGCTATGAACATGGGAAGAAATCAAGAAAGTTCAGTTTTACAGTCAACGTAGCTTGCTTTGGCCACGAAAGAAAGGCAATATGGGGGAAAATCATGTTATTGGGGGAAAAGGAAACAAATTGGCATCAGGCTACTTGGCTGGAAAGTCAACACTGTCCACCAAGAATACACATCTACACAAACCCACCTCCTGTTCTGGCTTTCTAGTCCTCATTAATCTCATCGATGTAGTACCTACTTACCACGTTATTTTAAAAATAAGAAATAAGCACATAGTATACACAATGCAATAGAAATATTAACTTCTATAATCTCTTCAAATTGAATTTACTCCAAATATTGTAATATATATTCTTCAACAAAGGTCTCCTAGCTACTTGTTTCTCCATGACAAATGGTAAAAACATTGATGAAAATAGTTAGGTCTTGGATCTCAGTGAGTTTGAAGCCAGTCTGCTCTGCAGAGCAAGTTCCATGACTGTCAGGGCTACACAGAGAAACCCTGTCTTGAAAAAAATAAAAACAAAACAAAAAGTAGTTAGGAGTGCAATCTGTCTAGAGCAAAACATCCCTATGACTTCTGAAATTGCTCTATTGCTAAGATCTTTGAAAACAGCACAGAAAATAGATGAAAATGTAAAAGTACTTATTCTACTTCAAAGTAAAAACTTTCTGGGCATCTAGAAATACTGACAGAAAGACTCTTCAGTATTTATGTTACCTCTGAAGAAAATGTAAAAATAGTCTATAGGAATAAGTTATGTACTCTTGAGTTCTGTCTGTTTCCAGGAAGTAGGCAGGAGCTGAAATGAATGGATGAGGCCTATGGAGATGCAGCTGCTTTATGTTTAAAAATTCCTGGCAGATCCCTGGCGTTCATATCCATCTAGAAAGGACTGTGGTGGACATGATGTCAAATGGTGGACAGACTATCTTCTCATCAAAAGCTAAAAGTAATGATTAGTAGTATTTAAATGCTGGCAGAAACGTGAATGTATTTAGATAATATTGGAAGCATTATTTTACTGCATAGTCAGAGTATAAAAATAGTGTGCTACTGGAACAAAACATACATGTAGATAAATGGAATAGAATAAAAGACATGGATATAAGTCCATGAAATTATAATGCATCATTTTTGTTGTGCCAAAATTACACAGTGAAAAGAAAAAAACTTCAACAAGTAGTGCTGGGAAAACTGTATGTAAAAGAACACAACCAGGTCCTGCACAAAACTTCTATCATATGATTAAAAATGTGTTGTTTCTTTCCACTATTTATTTATAAATCGGGTATAATTTACAACTAGATCAGATATACTAGCATGAGTATTGATTTAGTTGACCTCATGGTGTAACACATGCAACTGTAGGAAAACTTGTCTGAGTTTGACTAAAAGATACAACAAATACTAATTAGTACATTGCTTAATATCATCAGAAAGGAATGGAGAATATAATTTGGTATGTTACACATTAAATTATGTACATGCTTCAAAACACTACTTCAAAAAATGTACACAACCAAAAAATGTACTAGATGTAACCAAAAATTATACAAAATAATGTTTCCTAAGCATGATGGAAAATGCATACACAAAAAGCTAGAGATTTGTTTGTTTAAATATTAAGAAGTATGGTTCAGTGAAAATCACATTTTTTAAGTAAACAGAAAAAATTAGTCATATGTAATATTTGTTTTCACAAAGAAAAAGTGATCAGAGAAATTCATAAACAATATTCTACAGTATGAAACAAAGAAACTAAGTTGATTTACATAAGAAAAGACTAAAGTAGTAATAATTTGTGATTTTTTTTACCTTCTAAATAACATTCAAATAAATACAACCATCTTTAACTCCATAACTAATTAATTAATTATAGGATATTTTTTAAGCTTCCTAAAGAATTCCACTGCTACAGATTGTGATCTAAGTGTATCTTCAGAATTCGGGCCAGTAGTAGGTCCACAGCTGTCTCTTTCTTCATACTTGTTAAAATTATGAAGCCTGAGTTGTGACATATCCCCCTAAGTGGTTCTATTGAATATAGTTTCACCCTCACATAATTCATTTTGAAATTGTTGGAAAAAACTCTTCATGAATAATAGTGGGGAAATTCTTAACAGAAAGGGCTGTAACCCAGGCAGTCCTTCACCCAGCTCTATTGTTATTGCATGAATACAAGATCAGACCCAGCTCAGGCATACTGAATATAGATTCACCAGCAAACATCAGACCCTTGACAGCTTCTATGCATGAAAAGTCTTGGAAATTCTGCTCTATGTGAACTCAGAAATGGGAGAAATTTATTCCTACATAATGAGCCTTGATCTGTAAAATTAACTGAAAATAATCTCATTTGTGTAGAACATAAAAATTTAATAGTAAACACCTGATACCAAAATCATGTATCTGTAAAAATTTAATATAATAAAATTGCATCTTTGGTGGAAGGAGATGAGAAAACCAAAAGTAATAAGTTTTCACATAAATTTGGGTAATATTGTGCTGTCTGAGATAGCCTTATTTTTAATATTGTTCAAGTCAAAGATTCCATGTTTTGAAGCCATCAGAAGATAAGTATCATTACAGTTTTAAAATTAATAATGGGAGAGAAGAGAATTAAAAAAAATAGCATGAAACTGGAAATTAAATAATAAGGAAGCTGACTGGGTGTGCTATTCTAACCCATACCTCACATAATCAACTTAAAAGGAAGAAAGGTTTATTTTGGTTCATATTTTAGAAGTCTTAGTCCATCACAAGATGGTCCTGTTAAACAACAAAACCTCAACTTACTCTCCAGATAATATAGATCTCTTTCTGTTTATGAAAAATCTCCTTCATTCTTGTGTTTTTTATTTTTGATTCTTAGGTTTGATTTTTTTGATTGACACATAGTAACTATGCATATTTCTGGGGTATGGTATGATGCTTTCATTTATATATGATGTGTGATGATCAAATCAATGTTATTAGCATATCTATCATCTGAATTATGCAGCATTTCTTTGTAGTCAGAACAAGAGAAGTCATTGCTTACAGTAGTTTTGATATGCGCATTATTATGGATCAAATTTAGCCCATTGCACAATACAAGAGTTTGTTTCTCCTCACAGCAACTGTCTGCTGTTTAGCCAAGCTCTCCTCATCTTTCTTTCCCCCGTCTCTCTTTGGTCTCTACTGACCAGAGTTCTTTGAACTTCTAGAACAACTTTTTGAGAAAATATATGAATGACATCATCTTGTACTTACCTTTCTGTACCTAGTTTATATTCCTTAACACTGTGTCTTCTAGGCTCATTCAACTTGCAGATGAAAAGTTTTCATTTTATTATGGCTAAATAATACTCCCAGGTTTTCTGTAACTGTCTGTAATTCTAGTTTCATATTCTGTCAAATACTCATAGTGATAATATTACTGAGCCCAGTGTAAAGCTGACCTTGGCCTGAAGCATTGGTATACATGATACTATTGCTCTTCCTAAATTTCATTGGTATGAAACTATCTTTCTTTGGCTTCCTGGAAGAAGAAAACAATCATGGCTTTTCACAGAAAGTCTGTGACTCCTTTTGGAATCTTGCCATACTTCACTTGGGAAAATTTAAGCTTATAACATCAAAAGCAATTTTGCCAGGCAAGGGGTCTCTTTTTGTTCATATTGGGTGTTGAAAGCTGCATTTGCTCTGACTTTCAGCAAATTCTGGAGATACTTCCTAGGAAACCATATTGTTACTGAAAAAAAAAATCTATTCTAAATGTGCCCATGCTTGAACTGCTTTTCAGTATGGATGCTTGTATATCATTAATTTGCTATCCTAGTTGCAGTAAACAAAACTTAAAACTATAGGGATTCAGGAAAAAATAGGTAAATTGAAAACTATCTACAGTCAAGGAAAGAGAAATCATTATCAAAATGTTTTTATGAAGAAGCTCCTGCTTTACATAGTGTCCTAGACAAACAGTGCCACATGTTAAAGGAAAATAAATTTTAATGTGAATACTTTAAGAAAGTTCAAGAAAAATGGTGTAATTATATGTTAAGTAAAAAAAAATTAAGAATTTTAAAAAGAAAGTTCAATGCAAATGGCATCACAAACCTATTCCAGACTTGAGTAAAGATTCAAATAACCTAAAACAGAAAAGCAAAATACATTCAGGCCAACTATATACTGAATCCTAACACTCTGGAGGGAAAGAATGCATACATTTGTGTTATACTGCTTTAACGAATTTCCAGTATGTATTAGGTAATACATTCAGTAAATGTGCACATATTGGATTCACTCAAGTTTTTGGTTTTTAAAACAATTACAGTTGGTAAGATACAGTGGGGTAAAACATTGTGTCCAAGTATAGAGACTCCTAAACAAGTAATACCATAACTAAATTTTTCTTTTACTTATTGAGTACTCAAAGGCAATACACGAAAGCCTGTTGTTTAGATTGTATTCTAAGACAAAGAAGCTCTCTGTTCCCTGTGGTGATATTATGTTCCCCAATATATCGTGCACCCTAATAAATTTATCTGGGGCCAGAGAACAGAACAGCCACTAGACAGACATAGAGGCCAGAAAATGGTGGCACTCACACCTTTAATCCTAGCATTCCAGAGGCAGAGATCAATCTGGATCTCTGTGAGTTCAAGGCCACACTGGAAACAGCCAGGCATGATAACAAGAGCCTTTACTCCCAGGAAGTGATGGCAGGAAGCAGAAATGTATAAAAGGCATGAAAAACAGGAACTAGGCTGGTTAAGCTTTTAGGCTTTTGAGCAGCACAGTTCAGCTCAGATTCATTTGGATATGAAGACACAGAGGCTTCCAGTCTGAGGAAACAGGATCAGCTGAAGAATTGGCGAGGTGAGGTGGCTGTGGCTTGTTCTGTATCTCTGATCTTCCAGCATTGACCCCAGTACCTGGCTCCAGGTTTGTTTTTATTAATAAGACCTTTTAAGATTCATGCTACAGTTCCCAATTCAGACTGGAATTGTGCTAAACCATTTAGGAAGAAAGTCATGAAAACCAGAGATATGCTAAAATGAACAGATAGAATATTATTTACCAATATAAGGCAGTAGGGCTTTAAAATGTAAATAATCCATAAGGCAGAACGCTGAATATTTAGAAAGTTTGCCAAAAGAAAATCTTGCAATAGGTAGTAATTAAATATATTTTAAATGTATTTGTAAGTACTAAGGAAAAAAATAAATTACTGATATTAAAAGCTATAAGAAGAAAATGTCAACTCACTGGCAAAAGGAAACACATAAGTATAACATCAGATAGCTCATCAGTAACTCTAAAACCAATAAAGTATGAAATGATATATTTCAAGCCCTGAAAACAAATAACTATACACCAAGATTGCTAAGTTCAGGAAAGCTACCTCATAAAAATTCTGGAGAAATAAGGATGTTTCAGGACAGGCCCAGACTTAAGCAGTTTATAACTACCAAGCCAGTGCTTCAGAAGACACTTGAAGGAATACTATAGCCAGAGGAAGAATAAAGATGATCTCAATCATGACAGGACAGGGAAAAATCGGTTTCATAAAAGGAACTGATAAACCAAGGAGAGCTAGGACACAATCCATCATGTCCAATAAAAATGAGCAAATAAACCCCCAATACCAATAGTGGAGATTGAAGAATAAACAATAAACCTGTCGGCAAAAAAACCCAAAGATTAATAATTGACCAACATCTCTTAATGTAACTGGAATTAGTTCTGATGTTCCTCTGTTATTTTTTGACCTGTCTATTGGAGAAGATGGGGTATTGAAATCACCTACTGTTAATGGATTGATGTTCATCTGTGTTTTTCAATCCAGCAAAACAGTTTTTTAATGAATTTGGGTGCACTAGAATCCTTGGCCTATCTGTTTAGGATGGTTATGCATTCTTGGTTAATTGTTCCCTTGATTAGGTTAACTGTACTTCTTTATCTCTTCTGATTAGTTTGGTTTGAACTATATTGTGTCCAATATTAGGATAGTCATAGTCCCATTGCACATGGGCTATGCCTAGAGTTTGAAATGTCTTAGGTATAATGAAATCAAGAGGACAGGCAGAGTCAACTGATATGAAGGATTTACCTCCTGGTCTAAGCTTGCAGGGTGGGGCTATTTCTGGCTGGGTGAAAAGATTAGATATTGCCTATGAGTTGGAAACTACATGCAGATAGTGTTGGCAGAAGCCTAGAAATTGTGGTGAAGACAGGGGTGGCTACACTAGGCCAGAGCACTGGATGTGGCTGGATAGGGTGTGAGAACAGGGAGGGTCAGTAAGACTCATCAGGCTAGACCCTGGAGAAGGATGTGGGTGATCTCTAGAGCAATTGCCTAACAGAATGATAGAAAGGACTTTTAAAGGTGCCATTAGATTGTCAGCTAGATGACATTAGTGTGAATACCTGGAGAGGCATTCTTTGTGTGCTGTGATCAGTATCTGACATATGGTCCTGCTTCCCTCGTGGCTGATGATCTACAAGTCTTGGCTTCTCTGTTGATGCGATGTTTCTGTCAGCAGGATGGTAAGTATTCCGTCAAACTAGAAGCTAATAATTTCCCTTGTGAAATTCCACTTTGGGCTCCTGATGCTTTGAATCAAGCCAAGAGAAGAATTACAGTGTTAACACATCAAATTGATCCAGTCTATCAGGAAAAAAATCTGACTGCATCTCCATGCAGAGAAAGACTGTATTTCTGGAATGAAGGAGATCCTTTAAAGTGTCCCTTGGTATTACATGCCCTGAGATTTAAGGTCAATGGTCAATTATAACACAATCCAGTGAGGATGATAAATGAGCCCATGTGTAGTCTGCCTCTTCCACCATGGCTACTTTATTTATAGGCCCTTTAGGAATAACAGAGATGGCTGGGTAGGAGGTTGGCTGCTCTCCAAAGAATGGACCATCTTATTTTATTGACTATTGAATTCACTCTCTGCTGAAGGCACCTTTGATGAGTGCTTTCAGGAAGAAAGATGTGGGTCATCCCTCCAGTTAAAAAACTGAGATCAGCTGAAGTTTTTGCTGAAGATAGAGGGAATTTGGCACAGGAAGTAGAAAAATGTAGTTACAAATACCAGCCAAGGCTACAGGACCAGCTACAGAATTGAGGATTGTAATTGGCCCAGTGTTTCTGCCCTACTTTGCCAAAAATTTATTTTTGCGTGTATATAGATATAATAAGCAGACATGTATATTTACTTTCCTCTCCCTTTTCTTACAATGTAATATAATATCCACTGTGTTTGCTGAGTGCTGTGAAGTCTATATTATTATATTTAAGTCTTTAGATATTGAAACATCAACCATTGCCATTCCTAAAGGGACTTTGTCATGTACACTGGGGAGAAGAATGACATTGTTCTGACTGCACATGTGATAGTTATATCATGTTACCAGGAATGATATCCTTATCATTGTCTTCATTTGAAAATAAAGCATAGCATGAAGGAGATGTGTTTGCATAGCTAACTGACAAGTGAGGAGGTGTGATGGTTAATCTTGATTGTCCACCTGGATGCTGATCCTCATTCAGAATGGATAGCACCTTCCAGTGGGGGCTCAGATGTAAAAAGAACCCAAGAGAATGTAGTGATGCTTGCTTACCTGCCTTAGCGTCTTGCTGTCAGTGACTAGCCCATTGTTGCTGCTGTTGTTACTACTATCCTGTGCCATCATCAGAAACCAGCTTCTTGACCCTCTAAGATGACCTGAAGACCAGCAAATCCTAAATCATACCCCAGACTTTCAGTGCCCTGTTATAACTGCTTGGCCTCCAGAGGTGAGTTCTCTGCAGCTACAAGGTTTTCAATCTCTTTGACACACATGACCATGACTGGAATACCAAGCCCCCAAATGTAAGCCAAACTAGTATATAACCTTTCATGACAGAAATTCATTCTACTAGTTATGTTCCACTAGACAACACTGACTAATAAAATTAGTTTAAATGGCCTGAGTTCACCAATAGTGTGCTGCAGACTGACTGGACTGAAAAATGAGATTCACAGGCTAGAAAGATGGCTCAGATTAAGAGTGTCTACTGCTCTCAAAGAAGACCCAAGGTCATAACCTAGTACCCCTATTGAGAGGCTCAAAAAATACCTATAGCTCCAGCTCCAGGGAATCTGAAACTTTTGCTGCCACAGGAACCTGTACACACACACACACACACACACACACACACACACACACAC